>JAPQNM010000743.1:5000-28001 GCA_029783475.1 Metacarcinus magister | reverse complement strand
ACTACAGATGGTCAGAGTTCCGCAGCAAAGTGTGCCAGATGTGTGACATGGGAGAGGATGAGACGGTATAGCATGTAGTACTAGAATGCGAGAAGTATGACCGGGACAGAATGGAAATGATGCGTGTGATTCTAACAGAAATGGGACGTGAAATGAATGAGGTGACTGAAAGAGCTTGAAGGGAATGGATGGTGTTGTTGCTAGGACTGTGTGAGGAGACGAGTGAACGGATGATTGACGCGGTGAAAGAGTTCCTGGAGAAAATGTGGTATGCGAGATTGAGAGATTAGGGCATGTACTTAGAGTATGCATCTTTGATTTATTTAGTTTCTTTTTTTCTGTGTACTTTCCTTTTTTTTTCTTCCCTTATTCCCCTCACAGGAGCTGCCGATAAAAAGGCCTGACTTGGAGGAAATTTCAAGTCACCTGTGACATCAAGATCAAGATCAAGTCAGGCCTTTGTATCGGCAGCTCCTGTGAGGGGGAATAAGAAAAAAAAAGGAAAGTACACAGAAAAAAAGAAACTAAATAAATCAAAGATGCATACTCTAATTACATGCCCTAATCTCTCAATCTCGCATACCACATTTTCTCCAGAAACTCTTTCACCGCGTCAATCATCCGTTCACTCGTCTCCTCACACAGTCCTAGCAACAACGCCATCCATTCCCTTCCAGTTCTTTCAGTCACCTCATTCATTTCACGTCCCATTTCTGCCAGAATCACACGCATCATTTCCATTCTGTCACGGTCATACTTCTCGCATTCTAGTACTACATGCTCTACCGTCTCATCCTCTCCCATATCACACATCTGGCACACTTTGCTGCGGGACTCTGACCATCTGTAGTTCCTTGCATTCACATCCATACACTGTGCCCTAGCTCGGAAGAGAAGATCACCACCCAGGCTTCCATCATACCACCTTACATACATTGGGGCCTCTTTCTCTCTGTACCATTCCAAAGTCTTCTTTCGTTCCATCTCAGTCTTCCACTTACTTAGTCCCACACCTTTCACTGTTTTGTCTATCTCGCTTTTCCACCTTTTCACATCCCACTCTAACCCTTCTCTACTTCTGTTCATCACCTTCCATTCATACAACCATTCTCTCCCTTCACAAAATTTATGCACCCACCTAACGAGCATGCCACTCCTGTCTACCATGTTCAGACATTTCTTCTCCCATTTACTCCTCCTTACATTCCACAAATACACCTTCCGTGCAATTCTTGTATTCTCCATTCGTTCCAGCCTAACTTTATATCTCAAAGTTGCCTTTATCTGTCTCTCCCTGAACGTACTCCATTCCATGTCACCTCTCAAAGCTTCTACAGCTGCATACCTTGGTGCATTCAGTGCCATTCTTGCTACTCTATTCTGCCCTACTTCCAACTTGTCTATCTCCTTTTCACTCCATGCAATCACTTCCATACCATACATTACACTCGGAACAGCCACACTCTTCCATATCTCTCGCAACACGTCATATTTACTCGCTCTCATTCTTGCTGCACTCCCTAGTCTGCCAACCCACTGATTCACCATACTAATCTTTTCATTCTTAGCCTTCTCACATCCATTTGGGCTCATCCATATCCCTAGATACTTGTACTCACATACTTGCTGCAACTCTTTCACTCCAAGTCTCCATGTAGCATCCCTCTCATCTTCTGATCTATTCACTATCATTACCTTACTTTTTTCACAACTAAAATTCACTCCAAAATCTCTTCCATACTCATCTACCACATCTAATAAGCTTTGTAGCTCCTTTGCAGACTCACTCATTAAGACTACATCATCTGCATATAACAACATGCATACCTTGTCCCTCCCGACACTCACTCCTGCATTCATTCTTCTCAACCTGGGGTGGGATTATCGAAACCTCGTAACGGCCGCTAAGATCATCGTAGCGCCTACGATAATCGTAGCACCCTCGTAAGTCGCTAAGGTGTATTTTCAAATAAATGTTACGATGATCCATCCGCCATATTTGCTCGTAGCGCTACGATTTTGCTATTACAGGATTATAACTTATTGTGATTTATTTGCCCCCAACCAAGTAGGTGATAAGATAATGGTAGGTACCCTGGGGAATGCTAAAGTGTGACTGTGTGTCATAATTCCCTACCATTAAAGAAGTCACCATATGTGAGTGGAACAGGTTAGGTTAGGTTAGATTAGGTTACCTATATTAATCAGTTTAATATTAGAGATTGCAGTTTAAATTTCCTTCTTTTCTTTATTTTGTCTGGCGGCCGTTTTCTGAGTAGAGCAGTTGTTAGTTTAGTTTATGTTAGGTTAAGTAAGGTTACGCTAGGTTATGTTTAGGTTATAATAGGGAATGTCCGGATCGATATATTTACCAATTTATCATTCTCTAATTACCTCTGGGCATCATAACTTCCCTAAGAGCTATCCTGTACAACTCGTATGTCATTCTGTTAATTATTCTGCTCACACACCCCTGTGTTAAGCCTACTGTGTCTGCCAACACACTCTGGAATGTCCCACTTGCATAAAATCGTAATGTTATCAACACCTTCAAATGACATGGCACAGCACGGGATCTTTTTGTGGCTGGTCCAACTCGTGGTTCTAGTCTAGCACACCAATGAAGGAGTTCTTGTCTGGGAAATCTATAATATATAAGTAAATGTTTGTCACTACGCAAATGGATATATTCTGTCTGTGTATGACCTCTCACGTCTCATCGCTCTTTGTAAAGTCAAGTCATGTTATAAAAGCACTTGCAATTCCATCTTCGTTCACAGAATAAACAAAGTCGAGCATCACTAGACATATACACGGGTTGTTTATTGGAGAAACCTTCAATTCAATTCCACTGCGCGTCCCTACGATCAGCTTAAGGGTGCTCGCCAGGAATCGTAGCGCTACGAGCAAATATGGCGGATGGATCATCGTAACATTTGTTTGAAAATACACCTTAGCGACTTACGATGGGGCTACGATTATCGTAGGCGCTACGATGATCTTAGCGGCCGTTACGAGCTTTCGATAATCCCACCCATGGCCTCTTGGAGCAAAACCCATTTCCTCTTACCTCGATAAAGCATTATTAATTATTCATTTTATTGCTCCTACTATATTTTCACATCCTAATTCACACGTAAGAATGATGTTATTAAATTATAATGGTGTTTATAGTGTAAAAAAGCTGCTATATTTTTTTTCTATATGTAACGATACATCGATATATCTATATATCGAGGTTAATCTACCGAGCCAAACATGACATAATATGATTGTTATGTATGATAATGCATCTCTCCCGCGTCAGAATGGCACTGATGTAAACGCCTAACCAAGATCCGGATCAAGATCAAGTGACACCAAGATTACAAACAACGTAGACGTTGAGGAGATACGGTAGAAAATTAGTAGAACTGTAACTATAGTGTACCTGATCAAACAAGAAAAGAGAGAGAAGTAAGTAAGAAATTGCTTGAAAAACGGTAAAAATTCGGGTAAAGATTCGTGAGACGACCCAGTCGATATCTCCTTACCTTTGTAATACACTGCAAATTCAACCTCAGATACATGTTTAGATCACCTCAAACAGTTATGTTGCTGAATTACAAAAAAAAAATTATGATTTTTTTTTTAGGTTACGTTAGGTTTGGTTAGATTTCATTACGTTTAGTTTGGTTTGGTTAGGTTTAGTTAAGTTATGTTATGCTGTTATGATAATTTAGGGTAAAAGTTCAGAATAAGGCCTTCTGCACTTTCTTTTTTCTCTCCTGCCCTACTTACTATACATAGTGTACTCAACACATCTGTGAAAGTTTCAGGCGGGGGGCACCATTATTTACCTTGCAAAACGTCTTTGAAGTTATGTTAGGTTGGTTAGGTTATGTAAAGTTATGGTTAGGTAAAGGTTGTTAGGTTAGGTTATGGTTAGGTTAAGTTAGGTTAGGTTCGGTTCTGTTATATAAAATGTTTACATTTTATTACCCAAAAATTAGGGTTCTCAACCTTAGACTATTTCTGGATTTAGGTAATAAAATGTAAACATTTTATGTAACCGAACCTAACTGAACCGAACCTAACCTAACCATAACATAACCGTAACCTAACCTAACAACCTTAACCTAACCATAACTTAACATAACCTAACCAACCTAACCTAACATAACCTAACATAACTTCAAAGACGTTTTGGGAGGTAAATAATGGTACCTCCTGAAACCTTCACAGATGTGTTGAGTACACTATGTATAGTATGTAGGGAAGGAGAAAAAAAAGAAAGGGCAGAAGTCCTTATTCTACACTTTTACCTAATATAGAAGCTATCAAATGTTTTCTATGACGAAAAGTAGGGTGTTGTGCGAGAGGCAGACGCCATTTTTTTCGTAGCCACACGCCATTCTGGTGAAGATGTAAAAAATTATTGAAAAAAATTGCTTTGTCACATAACCTTCCCAGAGCTGCAGTTAAATAAGCCTAATCAAAACTAAACCAACCAAACCTAACTAAACGTAACAGCCTAACGTAACTAAAAAAAAAATTGTATTTTGTTGGTATTATTTAACATCTTCACAAGAATGCTCTAGAGAATTCAGAGTTATATTTTTGCATTACCTGATGCATTTTGAGACGGTTTTCTTAATTACATTTCCGTCGCAAATTCTTAGTTTGTGAGATATTCAATGTTTTCTGTGAGACCTTCTTTTCAAAAAGTAAAGTTTAGTTTGGTTTGAATAAGGTTCTGTTATTTGTCAATGTAGGTTAAGGTTTGGTTAATTTAGGTTTTGTTATGTTAGGTTCATATAGATTTTAGAAGATATCAAATGTTTTTGAGGTAAATCTTACGGTAACAATTTACATCTTCACCATAATGGCGTCTGTTTACATCTGCGTCTTGTCTCTGCACCTCGTCCAACTCCCTACTTATGGTCATAGGGAACATTTGATATCTTCTAAATTAACCTAAACAAATCAAACCTTAACTTATATTGACAAATAACAGAACCTTGTTTAAACCAAACTAAACTTTATTTTTCGAAGAGGTCTCACAGAAAACATTAAATATCTCACAAACTAAGAAT
This sequence comes from Metacarcinus magister, assembly GCA_029783475.1. NCBI lineage: Eukaryota > Metazoa > Arthropoda > Malacostraca > Decapoda > Cancridae > Metacarcinus > Metacarcinus magister. The sequence continues at coordinate 22,926 of JAPQNM010000743.1, read as the reverse complement.
TTGCGATGTAAATGTAATTAAGAAAACCTTCTCAAAATACATCAGGTAATGCAAAAATATAACCCTGAACTCTAGAGCATTCTGGTGAAGATGTAAAATAATACCATTTTTTCTGTAATTCAGCGGCATAACTGTTTGAGGTAATCTGAACAAGTATCTGAGGTTGAATTTGCAGTGCATTATAAAGGTGAGGAGATATCTACTGGGTCGTCTTACGAATCTTGGTAAAGATTGTTCAAACCAAACTAAACTTTACTTTTTGAAAAGAAGGTCTCATAGAAAACATTAAATATCTCACTAACTAAGAATTTGCGACGGAAATGTAATTAAGAAAACCTTCTCAAAATGCATCAGGTAATCCAAAAATATAACCCTGAATTTTCTAAAGCATTCTGGTGAAAATGTAAAATAATACCAAAAAATAAAAATTTTTTTTTAGGTTACGTTAGGCTTAGTTAGGTTTTGTTACGTTTAGTTAGGTTAGATTGGTTTAGTTTTGGTTAGGCTTATTTAGCTGCAGCTCTGGGAAGGTTATGTAACAAAGCTATTTTTTCGGGAATTTTTTACATCTGCACCAGAATGGCGTCTGCACCTCGCACAACACCCTACTTTTCGTCATGGAAAATATTTGATAGCTTCTTAATTATCATAACATCACATAATAACCTAACTAAACGTAAGGAAATCTAACCAAACCTAACATAACCTAAAAAGAAAAGAAAAAAAAAATGTTTCTGTAATTCAGCAGCATAACTGTTTGAGGTGATCTAAACAAGTATCTGAGGTTGAATTTGCAGTGTATTATAAAGGTAAGGAGATATCGACTGGGTCGTCTTACGAATCTTTACCTGTAATTTCTTTGTTCCTCTCTCCGAATCTTGACATACTCATTCCTCCATAGTTCATCCAAAGATTAAGACTTCTATTTCTTCTCCATCTATTCCTTGCTTTTTCTCTCTCCATCCTTGCTAGCTCACATCTTCTGTTGAACCACTCTTTATTCCCAGGCTTATTCAATCGCTCTTTTGGCACTTCTTTCCCTCATTATACTTTTCAAGAAAGATTCTCCACTTGTCTTCTGTTTTCTCTGTCCTATAAAAGGTAGTCCAGTCTGCTTGTTCAAAGTGTCTCCTCAGTTCTGCAAAATTTGCTTTACTGTAATTTTTTTGTTTTGTTTTTATATCATAAACCGTTGGCGCCAGTAGGCTTTTTATGGAGGCACAGATAGACTTGCCTCTTGCCTGTTATTTGGCGTGGGTTTGTATCTTCCTTCCTTATGATCCTCTCTCCTTGCCTCCTCCGGTCCTCCCTTCAACTTGAATTCAATTAACACTTGAGATCACTTTTCCCAAGTGTGCTCTTGTACACTATGTTTTCTAATATCTCAGGTTCCTTAATGAACACTAGGTCTAGTCGTGATGGTTCTTCATTTCCTCTATATCTTGTATCTTCTTCAACCCACTATGTTTTGAGATATTATCCATTGCCAATTGCAGTAATTTATTCCTACATGACATTTTGCCTTCCTCAGTCGTCCAGTCCTCCCAAGACACCTTTTTACAATTAACATCGCCCATAACAGTTATATTTCTACTCCTCACAATTTGTTTGCGAACACTCCCTTGTGTCATCAATCATTTTTTCATATTCATTGGCTGCCCATGAACAGTTAGGTTTATGGTGGAAAGTAAACCATAGCGAAATTTTTCCTTCCTTCTCCTTTACTCCTCAAATCTCCATTCAACACTTCAACACTACCTTCTCCATAAATTATTTCATCTACTTGTAGGTCTTTCTTAATTAGTAGCATCACTTCTACTTTTTTTGTACTTCTGTGTGTGTGTGTCGCTGCCTCAGATTGGTTTGGGCTCACCCTCCCAGGTAAGAATATTGCTTGACAACCTACAATTAACTTCCCAATATTTCTTTCAATGTTATTATTATGTTTGACTCAGACTTTTCAATGGCACTATTAATTGTTTCTAATCTAAGCTAACCTAACTTAATCTAACTAATTCTAGCCTAATGAGGGGTTGGGGGTGGCAGAGCCTCCCTCAATACCCTCGGTGTGTTATTGATAGTTAATATCTCAGGAACTAATGATTTCAGATGGTAAAGCAATATAGCAGTGTCTTATACGTGCAGAAGGCACCTCATATAATATACGTGTAAGTGGCCTTCATAGTGGGACGAGTGTAACACTGGAATAATACCAAAATATTTTTATAGGATTAACTAAGAGTCTGGAAATGTTGGTAAATTTTAATCCAATTCTGTAATGTACATGGAATTGATACTGTACTTATTTTGATTTTATAGGAATATGTTGTGTAAATATTGAGATCACTCAGTAATATTTATCATGAAAGCAAAGTTCGTCATAGATATTTTTTCTTTTTCAGGTCACAATGTTGAGTCAGATCTTTTGGAAAAATGCAGCCTGGCTTTGTCAGCTTAAGGGAAGGAGCACATTCAGAGTTGGAGTTTATAACATAAAGCAGTTTTGTGCTGTGGAAAATAATGACACATCATATGATGATTTTGAATCTTTAGCTGTAAGTGCTGATAAAGACGAAAATTTGGGTGAATTTAGTGAATCAGAACTTACATATTTTACTAATGTACAACTAAATACATCTCAAGAAAATTCTCAACTCGTGTCCATAAAACAACCATTAAAGAAATCACTGGCTTACACAAACAAAGTACTTTATGGTCCACTCTTAAAAACGTCAAATGAAAGAAAGAAAAAGAGTAAAAAAGCAGAGGATGAAACTGAAGTCAAGCAAAAAACTAAGAAAGCAAAGAAACCCAAGAAAAACGAAACTGCCCTTAGTATGGATCCTCTTATTTCAAAGCCAGCAAATGCTCATTTCCTTGGAGTTTTACCTGGTGATGAACTCAAAGTAAAACGTGTTAAGTCTCGCAATCGAAAAGTTATAGAACATCAGCAAGAAAATGACTCAAGGGATGGTAGACCTAGAAATATAAAATTACTTTCGAAAAAGTTAGTTAATTCTGTGAAATTTGAAAACTCTGTGTTAAGTGACCCTTCTAAGATTAAAAAAGTATGTGTGTCCTCTTGGAACCAAGAAAAAAAACTTGGGATACCTTCCACTAGTGGTGATAGTACAGCTGATGTGTTCAAAGAATTTAATGAAGATGATAGTCTGTCTGAAGGCAATGTAACTAAAAATGAATGCACTGGGAACACTGACTTACCTTGCAGTTCCTCTAATGTGAAAACTGGAAATGACCAAGAAATAGAAAACTTAGAATCATTCAAAGGAAATTTCTCTCTACTATCTATAGATAATGGAAAATTTACATCAGTTCCAAACACTATTGACACTGAAACCATTGAAAGTTTTCCTCTGGAGAAGACCGAATCACCGAATGTACTCAGTAAGATTGCCATGAACACAGATGAAAATATTTTAACCATTGGAATGTTTGATGGTGGTTATCAGAAGCTTCCCAGTGTCAGCAAAATACTGGAAGCCACAATGCCTATGAAACAGAGAACAATACTTGATAGATGGAAGGCAAAGATGATCAAAGAGCTTGGTGAAGAAGGATTTGAAGTGTACAGGAAAGGTGAGTTTCTTTCTGAATTTTGTATGTTATAAAGTATTGTGCTTACTGACACAGTCTTATTTTGCATACAAAAATTAACTTTTCTAAAGCTGTAAAGTAGATTAGGAGAAATTTTACTAAACTGCACTTCAAAAAAGGAAACAGGAGAGTTCCAAGCAAAGCAATATGAGTTTACGTCCAAAGTTAATAATAAACTTTGCATTGAGTTTTAAGCCTCCCTATAGAACTTCTTGTAAGTCTTTTTTACCATGTAGTGTTCATAAAGTAAGAGAAGTCAAAAATATAGTGATATGTTGCTAGTTTTGTTTCTAAGTTTGCAAAGCCACGAATGAGTCATATTGCATCCAGACTCAGCCTCATTTAATCCAGTGAGTTTATGATAAGTGGGCAGACTTTGGAGTGGTTAGCCAATCTGTATTAAGTAGGTTTTCAGATTACACGAATTCCAGTTAAATACAGTTCATCTTTTAGTAGTTTGACATTCACACACAGTCATCAGTCCCTCATTGGACTTTCCCTAAATCATGCCTTTGTTTCTCCATAGGCTATACAAGTGACATGGTTTTATCTGCTTATGAGAATGTTGCAATTTTATCAGTCTTTTATAGTTTTAACTTCTATGCATATTGTGGTGACTTTTGAGTGAATATGCTCAATCAGCCAACCATTTGTTAGTTGTACTAAGATCATTTGTGGCTAGCTAAGCACCCCATCCAATCCAATAAGTTTGTCAAGGTTTCCCAAATGTAGGTATTGTTATATAATATCAGGTAACCAGGAAACAAAATAACGATATTATTAGTTCATCCATCAGTGTATCTCATGCATAATTTGCTAAAAAAAACCAAAAACACTTAGAGGATGTCTATGACGAGTCTCAACTGAATTCATTACATTTACACACTCGGCACTTTGAACTCCAATCTGTTTTGAAAACAGTTGTTCTTTTTCAGGACTTTTTGAGAAAGGCAAACTCCTCCATGGCTGTATACATTCTGAACTGACTGGCATCAGTCCCTCAGTAGAACACATGCCAACTGTGCAAGGTGCATGGATCAGCCTCTCCCATGTCCTGCCAAAGATCTCCAGTGTGTCTGTCTTAGAAAGCCGTTTAATCCATCCATATCTCTATTACCAAGGAGCTGTGGACTGTATAGCTACATACAAGTAAGGACCACTATCTTATTTCCTTTCAACTTACATGTTCAGTATCTGAAACTTATGTTTGCTAAACTTGATTAGTCATTAAAACATTATTGTAAAAACTGCTAAAGCATTATCATGGAGGTACATTTATTTGCATATCCAGTCATGAAGACTGAACTATGTTTGCAAGAAATTAATACACTATGATAATGAGGCTATACACAGTGAAAGCAACTTTATCTCATGAATGAATCCACACCTTACAAAATATTTTAGAGCAGGGGTGGGCAATCCAGCCCAGGGGCCAGACCTGGCCCGAGAAGGCCTAGTGTCCAGCCCGCCACCCTGCTTGGCATTAACATTGTAATATGGCCCGAAACCCCAACCAAAAACAACCAAAAATTCTGACAAACGGTATCTGCCGGAAGATACTTTTGTCAACTCTGCACTCCCCCTAGCCTCTCTACAATCTTGCCAGATGCCAGTGTCTGTTGAACTTTTAAATTGAGATTAGGTACACTTTGTGGTCAGTGCAGTTTGAAGAATAAACTTCTTTTTTTTTTATCATTAACCGTTGGCGCCAGTAGGCGCCAACGCCTGTTATTTGGCATAGGTTTTCAGATTTTTTATAGTGACGCCTCAAATGTTTATGTTCTCTCTTGAATATGTAAGAATGTGCAAGGCTAATTGCCTCAGATGCATATAAGATTGTAAGTCCTGTCTGAGGACAGTATGGCAGCAATTTGGGTAGTCTTTGGCCACTCAGCGGTAATATCAAAGAATGAAAAGTGGTCAGCAAATAACAGGGATTCGAACCCGGGACCCTAAGCTCACATACCCAAGGGCTAGACCACTGTACCACCTGCCACTAATAAGTGAAAATTATCAGAAAATTATTTAAATCATTTGTTATGTTATCAGTTATTATGTAGTTATGGTGTGAATTGGTGTCCCTGTCTAGTGATGTGATTTAAATAAATATGTACTGAGTAACAGTCAATAACAATTACAATTACAGTAAAACCTTGATATAACGAATCCGCTTATAGTGAATTTTGGATATAACGAATGTCATTTCCTGGCCGAACCAAGTCGGATATAACGAACCAAAGTTCGTTATATCCGAGGCATGGGGTGAGCCGGCTGAACTCTCCACTTTGTTTGAACATGAACGCGCCGACGCACACGCCACTCAGTCCACAGTTAGCTCTCACTGTGAAGGGTCGTGCTCTCGCCACTTGCTACCTACTACGTACCTACTACCTACAGTACTACCTACTGAGAAGTGGCTTCGAGGACTCCTTCTCTTAACGTCTTAACAAATGAAACCCCGTATACACTAGTACCCCCTCCATCGCGGGGGATACGTTCCAGACCCTCCCGCGATAAGTGAAAATCCGCGAAATAGAAATACCCTATTTAAATACACCCTAGGCATGTTTTAATAACTTTTACGGTACTTTTAAAAGCATTTTAAGGTCTTTAAACACACTTTTAAAATAATAAAAACACATTTAAACACACAAAAGATATTGAGAGAGAGCAAGAGCAATGGATAACTTTTACCTTGAAGGTTGTTCACAGCCTGCAATGGTTTCCTGATGCTGATATAACTGCCACATTAATAAATCAACCCAACTACTATTTGTCTCAGTATTTCTGTAAATAGCATCCTCCAGCCATCCTTACCTATTTCATTGTGTAGATCTTTTATCTTTCTGAGTATTTAGATAGTTGAACTAGGTAAGTAAATTAAGAAATAACCTTAATATTAAAATTTAAATGATTAGGGGGTCCAGCAGACGACACCCCCAGTTAGGACGTTAGGTATGGTTAGGTTTGATTTATTTTTGGTTTGATCATTTTGCCGAGAAATGGTTATCATATTAATTCAAAACACATCGATATCCATCAGAATAATATAATTTTGTCTTGAAAATAAGAGGATACTGTTTTCTAAAAACTTATTTTTTTCTCCCTCGTTTACTGATGCGTTCACGCCGCCATCCACATTTTTCTCAAAAATTTTCATATCATCATACCCCTACAACGTGTTGCTATATTGTTAAATAATTTTTCACATATATTTCAGGAAATAATATAACTATATGGGGATAAGAAATAAATTTTTTTGCTAAAAAATTGCTTTGTTAAGCTCTCTCTGTTGTGGAGGTCTCCCAGCTCCCAAGCCTGCATTACCAAAGGTTCCAATTTCGGGTATTGATACAAACAAACAACACCGCGAAAGGTGACTGTGAAATCGGATTTGTTGATGGTGGTGGAGAACACTGCTCATTGGTAATGATCACAACTATAGGAAGCAACTGTGAAATCAGCCCCTTGAATACAACAGCCAATCAGCGGCCGAGAAAACAATACTGATGCTCTGATTGGCTGAATCAGTACGTACGGCTATTCTATTGTGACACGCGAGATTTAAACTCATAAACAATGTTGCGGAATGCCATAAAATGGTGAAAATATACGCGATATAAAAGAAAAAAACGTGCAATACCGGGGCCACGAAAAGTGAACCACGATATAACGAGGAATTAGTGTATAGCGAACTCGTTCGGTATTTTTACCGAACTTCAGATATAACAAATTATCGGATATAACATCAGACCCCCCGCCCCAATTGGTTCATTATATCGAGGTTTTACTGTACAGTAACTTTTTCAATTTAAAAGCTCAATTACAATTACTTTTTAATTTAAAAACTCAATTATGTTATAGTCCTCTGAAGAGACTGGTGTCTGGGACTATAGTATTTATTCATTCGTAATAGTTGTCTGCGTGTGAAACTGCTTACCTCATGAGCTGGTAATAGTGGTTATAGGATTCACTCTCTCTCTAGATTAGTGTGTGGGGAATTTAAAGATTGTAATATTTTTAAACTATATTAATGACAAAGGATGATGGTTTATACAGTGGTAGATACTTTAACATATGGGTTGGTGACTTCAAGCGGGGAGCAGTCGTGTCCAATTCCTTTGGTGTGTCCGTCTTGAGTAAGTAGCTCGGTGTTATCCTCGCGGCCGTTAGGGCGCTTCTCACCCAGGATGCCAACAGCACATAATCTAATACTTTTAAATGGGATAGAAATGATACGGAATGGTCATAGGTGATATATAGAATGATATACACAGGTGTGGATGAAGTCTCATAAACTACCTGCATTCCGGAAAATGTACAGGTAATTAATACTAGTTCACTTCCCTCGCGGAGGAATACAAACGCCCCTGTCTATGAGAGTGAGACAAGTATTTTTCCATTCCATATAAGGAGTGGAAAAGTATGAGGAAAAGGTGAGTATAATACGTCTGCATGGTAACTGATTACATGCAGACATACACACACCATTTGACCTAACTACTCCCTAAATTGCCCGAACATCACTCAGTCACCTACTAAGCTGCACCCTCGCAGCTTAAATATGTACCTAACCATGTTACAAGGAGTGCTTAAGGGACATTTGAAGATTGTTGGGCTCGTTGCTAGTTTTTCCATGCAAGTCGCAACGTTTTACACAAAGAAAGAGTTTTCTTAACACAGCAGAGCAATGGGATTAGAATTACAATGATTATTAAAATTGGAGTTAGTAAACTCAGGTAAAATATTTCAGGATTTAGATATTCAGGAAGTGACTCCTCCAAGACTGAAGTAAACTCAGAATGGTTAGAAAATTACATTTTCTGAAGTGAATTTGTTACATATGAAAGTCTATCAAATGTAATATTCTTTAATACATGGAGTGGATAGAGTTGCTTAGTTGTTATGTTGGCTGTGAACGCTAAATGTACTCGAGAGGGAAAAGTGGTTGAATTCTCTGACTTTACTCGACAAGTATCCTCTACAGCTTCCCGTCTGAAATGAGACCGTATATATACGGCGCTAGCAGTACGCCTGGGTTCACCCTTGGACGTATATATACGGCGCTGGTTAAAAAAAGTAGTAAATGTCTGATTTTTTTTTTATAATCTTCAGATGAAAATATTGAAAATACAGGGAAATGATCAGAAAGAGTGTCATATATGATTCTATATATAATTCGTTCAGTCTTGCTTCAGGCTTTTTACTGGCTTACAGGAACGGCTGCCTTTTAGACTTTCTGCCAGCATTGACACATGGATCAAAGACTTGAACGTGGAATATGGTGCAGTAGTCAAGAGTGTATGCTGTGTTATTGAATTATCTGAGAGGGGAATGTGACTTGACAAAATAGGAGGGTAAGAGCAATGAAAGTGTGTATGAAAGATGTGGCACGGGACCTAGCTATAGATAGATTAAACAGTAATTCTCACTATGATCTTTCTTTTCTTCAGAGAGATGCCGGTACTAATAGATTGGAAGACTTCAAGCAAACCAAAATTGACACTGACATCCATGTTTGATAATCCTTTACAAGTGGTAGCATATCTTGGTGCCCTCAATTATGATCACAATTATCAACTGCCTCATCAGGTAAAACAATAGATATGCCTTTTATATTTGATATAACACCTTATGACTAGATATTGACCAGTCTGCCTTATGATTTAATGTTATTATTGATGATATATTGTAGATACCCTTATTATAGACATAGACTCCATTTGTATAACTAAACTTGCAAAAGCTTGAAAGGAGATAATGAGTTAATTTATTACTAGAAATTAGAACATGTGTTTCTCTCACCAATGTATCAATTATCATAAGACTGTTAAATGGCAAACCTTTCTTCCCAATTTATAAATCACTGTCATGGCCACTAGTTCCGGCAACTAGATCTTCCACTAGATGAGAGAGAGTTAAGACTTCCAAGACAAATTGTGGAATGTTATAGTTGACCTCAGTATAGATCTTATTGAGATATTTGAAGACTTAGCATAGATCTGAGTGAGGTTAGAAAGACTAGCTTGGCATTTAAACACCAAAATATACTTCAGAATCATAAAGATATGAATGGGAATTTCCACTGAGGAAATTTTCTGCTCAGTAAGCAATTGCAGATAATACTAAAAAACTTGTACAGTAAGTTATTATCATAAAAGATCATTCATCCAACCCTAAAGAGGCAGTTCCCAAGTGGTCTGCCAATGGAAACGTTTGATGCACGGTCCTTAAGCTAACCCTGAATGTCTATAAAAACTAAATTGAAGAGGTCATTATAATAGGAGGACTTATTCTTTGTTGGATAAAAATGATCAGTGTATAGCCTGAAATACTTGAATGGTTGAATTTTGACATTTCCCCATTGTGGAAGGAATGAAATATCAGGTAATGAATTGATACTGAGAGGAACTGTGGGAAATATTTTAGTTCTCTAATCATGTCATCTCATTGTCATATCCAAATTTTTTACAGGAAGTCCATCCATATTTGAGGAAAAGGGCAAAATCTTTGGAGAAAAAGTCTATTAACTTTTGTCCATATGTACAGTATATATTTTATGTTTCCTTTCAGGTGCAGTCAGCCATGTTGGTGGTGGCATATGACAACGGGCTGCCAGCACATGTTCACATGATAGACAGGGAAAAGTGTCAAGCCTACTGGAAGGTGTGGTGTGCCAGGCTGGTTCAGTTCTGGAGGCAGTTGGAAGCAAAAGAATCTGCATGATATAATCTAGTATGTATTATGAATTATATATGGTAGGGTACTGATAAAGAGAATCAGAGAGGCTACAGAAAATGTTATATGTGAGGTGCAATGTGGCTTTAGAAGAGGGCGTAGCATTGTGGATCAGGTATGTGAAAAGCTTTTGGCAAAAGGAAAAGAAGTATTTTGGGCTTTTATGGACATAGAAAAAGCATATGACTGGATTGACAGGGATGACTGCAAGGCAGTAGATTGCTATGCTAGAAGGTGTGAATAGTAAAGTATGTGTAAAAGTGGGAAATAGCGTAAGTCAGTGGTTTCCTGTACAAGTAGGACTCCGTCAAGGATTTGTGATGTCATCATGGTTGTTCAATATTCATAGGGATGGTGTGATCAGGGAAGTTAATGCAAGAATGTTAGGTAGGGGTCTCGGTTTGGTAAAATGTGTGCATCGTTGTGTATATGCGTGCCTTGTCTTTGCTACTCCCAATTAGTGAGATGACAGTTTGGTATATAGATAGATAGATGTTAATCCCTAATTACTGTAGAATAATTTCTCATGACTGTAAAATATATCTTCTACTGTGGTCATTCCCTTGGGGAACGGTTCCTGAGGGAACAAGGTGTCAGAAACTAAAGAGAGAAAATACATCAATAAACTGTGAATAATAGATGTTTATTTTGATTTACATGATTGTGCGTGATAGAAGTGAATGGAGAGCAATGGTGGATGCATGATTAATAACACAGCCTTGACGACCTCAGGACGAGGTTTTTGTGCATCTGGTGTGATCCTTGGATCATATCAGGTGAATGGAGGGAAAGGGCATGAGTTAGATATGATGCAGCAAGGATAATCCCTGGGACTGTTATGGATATGACCTCTGCTTTCATCCCCATTTCATGTGTTTGGGCGTGTTGTACTTCTCTTCTGTGTGGACCTGGGGTCAAAGTGAGAGGAGTATATATGTATGTGTGCCTTGTCTTGAATTTCCCCGTATATGGGGATAACAGCCTGGTATATAGATAGGCTTTAATTTACCAATATTAATTTTCATAGTCTATCAAAAAAAAGTAAGGCTTGTGAATTATGAATTTGTAGTCTAAAATCCTGTTTGGGAAGGGGAAACAAGCCCTAATCCTGACTCAGGTTTCCTAAGGGTCTTAAGCCTCAGTCACACGAGGCGACTTTACTCAATGCTACTAGTAGCAGTGAGTACCCGCCACATGATAGTCACTGCTACTGAGCCAGTCACACGAGGCAACTTTACTCGCCGCTACTTGTAGCAGCGAGAAACCCCAGAGTTTGTATGAAATATATATATATATATATATATATATATATATATATATATATATATATATATATATATTTGTTTCACATTATTACCTGTTCCTCCTAGCCTAGGAATAAGTCTACGGTGTTAATCCGCCACTTCCAGCCACCAAAACAAACCACCCCCCTTGCACAGTAGAGATGCGCCTCTGGGACCTGTCCCCATCCAGCCTGCGTTTCCCCATTCCTAGCTGGAAGCTTACAGTGTAAACAACTGAAGCTTCCCGTCTTTTGGGTGTTTGTTTTTTCGTCATGGCCGCTAGGAGCTCCTGTCTGGACACAGCAGACCGGGAAGGGCCTCTGCAGGTGCCACCAGAGTTAGAGAAGCATAGCGGATCTGGTTCCCAGGAGGGAACTACTTTGTCGGCCGGCGCGCGCCGCCCATCTTCACCACCAGCTGTTCCCGGGCCCACGGTCCGACTGGCGCTGGGAAAAGGACCTGCTCTGTATGGATTACTTGCGTGGTTACTGTGCCCAGAACTCAAGATGTCAGGAGTGTGAGTCTTGGGATTCGGCGATGGTGGAGGGGGTCAGGTTTATCAGCTCAAGTTGAGTAGAAGGGCCGCTATGACAAGAACAAGGGTTCGTATGATGCAGCCTTTTAGGGGCCCCCCCACCAGGTAGCCAGAAGGAGAGTAGCAAAGCTTTGTGCCGAGTATGAGCAGGCGGAGTCACTGTCTACTGTAAGTTCTGTTGCTCTCCATGACTTGGCTTCCCAGTCAGCCAGCCTTCCTACCAGCTTGTCTCATTCCTGACAAGTAGCCCGTCTGTGCAGGTTATGTTCTCCAGGTGATAGCTAGTTAGCTGCATACTTCCCTTTCCTTATGCATCTCCTTCTAGCATGTTCGTTGCCTCAAGCTGAGAGTCTGGTAAATGACAGACCGAGCCTCCCAAAGACCGCAGCTACTAGCAGAGTGCAACAGGCACTCCCAGCCAAGGGGTCACGGGAGGTTAGCTTGGGGATCAAGCCAACAAGTGCTCGTCCGGTACGCGCCGCCCAGTCGGCCGCTCCATCGAACACACCTTCATCCCGACACGAGGTGGAGGGAAGCCCATTGTCTGATTCCTTGGGTCTTCCCTCGTCTCGGGACTCAGATGTGGATCTAAGCGAGGTTGTAGGCCCGCTAGTCCATCTACGACCCATGGGTGAGGGTCCGACCGTTTATGGTTTACCACGGGATGAGGTGCGTCTCCTACCACTCGGTCAAAGGGAGAAGGGGTACGGAAGAGCTTATACCCATGCCCCTCTCCCTCGTCCACCAAGCGCATGAGGGCAGAGCTAATGACACAAAGCCAGCCCCGTGCATCGTTCCACCACCACCGCGCCGATTCTCACGACGGGAGGGAGAAGCGTCGTCGTTGGTGGGAGAAAGAAAGGTGGAGAGTGGTTTCTCCCTCCTTCCCCCCCTCGACACGGTGCACAATGCGCCGACACCTGGAAATGAGAAGCGCGGTTTAGTCCGTCGTCCCTTGCCTAGTCACGTGGGCGGAGGACGGCTTCTCCTGCCGCACGATGCGCCGACACCTGGAAGTGAGAAGCACGGTTTAGTCCGTTGTCCCTCGCCTAGTCACGTGGGCGGAGGACGGCTTCTCCTGCCACCTTCCTTCCTGTTTTGTCTTGCAAGGATGGTTCGGCACCTCGTTCATCATCCCTCTCCTTCCTCCCTCTCAAGAGCCTCGTCCCTCTACGTCCCGTGAGCGATGTCAAGTAGAGAAGGCCGAGGAGAGAGAAGAGGTTTTGTCGGGAGACGGCACTTGTTCTCCAGACTCTTCCCCTTACTTTACGGAGATGATGGAGTTCGTGTGTCAGAGGTTCCAGGAGGCCCGTGCTCCTTCGGCCCAGGTCTCTGCTCCACTTATACCGGGGCTACAGAAGGAGGTTCTTCCTTCCGCCCCTCAGCTGAAGTGGGCACAGGCTGTAACTTCATGGTGCAACGGGCTTCCTCGTATCTCGCTCACGTCAATGAGTCTACCAAGCCCTCGTTTCTCTTCTACCCTGCACCAGGGATTACAGAGCCTATAAGATAGGCGATGACGAGGGTAGGAGCAAGGCTGTCAAGATTTACCCGGACTTGGCTCATCTCTTGGTCAGCCAAGGCGACCGAGAGTCAGTTTTTCACAGGGGGAGATGACTAGACTGGAGCAGGCCAACGACCATACCACGTTGATGCACCGCTTTTCGTCCGATCAGCGAAGTGAAGCAACATTGGGTCTGGATAGTACTTGGATGGGTGACCGCCTGGGAACACCAGATGTTGTCGGCTGCTCTCCATCCAAGGGACGCAGAGTTTCCTGTTTTGGCTGATGGGAACCTTTGTTTCCCCGCCCCCTGTCGGAAACGGATTTGTCTCCGTACAGAGCTATGTCGGATCATCTTCAAAGTTTCCAAGGGCAATGCTGAACCAAGCACGGTTGACGGCTGTGGCTATTGCCAATACAAGGGCAGCGAGGAGGGAGTTTTTCCTCTCCTGCCTGCCACAGCGCTTTAGCTCCACCTCCAAGGCAATCCTGCACGGGTCGGTTATGGACTTGGAATTTCTCTTGGAGGACTTGTGTGGACAAGGCCATAGCTCAGGCTGAGAAGCAGCTTCGGTCTCGTTCACAGAGGCAGCTGCAAGTCTCTCGTCAAGCCGAGGCCGAAGCCGGGTACTCCACTCGTTGAGAAGCACCCGCGCCCTTCGACCTCCTACGTCCTCGTGCCGGTTCTTCGCGACATCCCTCCGCGAGGGATACAAGATTCCCTTCCACTCCCATGTGGTCTAGTGGCAAGGATACCTGGCTTTCTCCCAGGAGGCCCGGGTTCAATTCCCGGCATGGGAACCATCTTTCCCTCCGTTGTCAGATGTTCTTCCGCACTTGGTCTCCTACTCAGCAGATTCCGAGCGAGGCAAAGCCTTGGAGTCGGAGGTTACGGCTCTCTAGACAAGTGTGCGGTGGAGGAGGCCCCTCCTTCACCGGGGTTCCACAGCAGGTTGTTTGTGGTTCTCAAGGCGTCGGGGGCCTTTTGCCCGGTCATCGATCTCTCCTTTCTTAACAAGCATGTCTTTACACAAGTTTTGGATGGAAATGGTGAGGACGGTGTTGGCGACTGGATGGTGTCAGTCGATCTGAAGGATTTCTACTTGCAAGTGCCAATACTTCCTCTAAGCTGCCGATACCTTCGGTTCAGATGGAGGGGTCGGGCGCTCCAGTCCAGGGGGCTGTGCTTTGGCTTTTCTACGGCTCACCAGGTGTTTACCAGGATCATGGCGCCCATCTCATCAGCTCTACACAGGAGGGGCATTCGCCTTCTCCAGTACCTAGACGACTGGCTTCTACTAGCTGAGCCACAACAGAAGACATTAGGCTCGGCACAGACTCTGCTTCGACTGTGCGCACACTAAGAGTGCGCATTAATAGGGAGAAGTCCATCCTGCAACCAGGCCAGAGGATGGTCTTCCTGGGAGTGGACATTCTGTCTTCTCGTTTGAAGGCTTTTCTGTCGCAGGCTTGAGTGGACAACCTTCTTGCTCTTCTGGGAGTTTTCATGGCTTCTCGGAGCCCTACCGCCATGGAGTGGATGACCTTGCTGGCTTCGCTTATCCATCTGGTGCCAGGAGCCCGCTTACACATGAGAAGCCTACAACTTAGTCTTCACTCTCATTGGTCCAGCACAACCCAAGAAGAGGAGGGCCGTCACACCGCTCATGTAGCTTGGACTCCCGACCTTCTCCAAGATCTCCAGTGGTGGGCACAGGAACACTACCTTCTCTGAGAGGGGTCTTCAGATTTCCTGTGATACACAGACGCTTCAACAGAGGGATGCGGCTGCTCTCTCCTGCAACACTCTGCAGGCGGGTTGCGGTCCGAGGAAGAAGCGGCTTCTCATTTCAACCTCCTGGAGTGGAGGGCCGTCAGGCTGGCTCTTCTCCACTTGAGTACCTTCTGTGGGGCAAGACAGTGGGGTTGTTTGCAGACAACACCACAGCTCTTGCTTTCCTGGCACATCAGGAGCGACTCATTCTTCGTCCCTCAACTACGAGGCGCAGCGGATTCTGCATGGGGCGAAGGACAAGCCCACCACCTTAAGGACTCAGTTCATCAGGGGCATTTTCTACGTGGTGGCGGATTCCCTCAGCAGGAGGCACCAGGTTATTTTTTCAGAATGGACTCTTCATTCAAGGGTGTGTCGGGCCTGCGGAAACTGTGGGGCATGCCTCTCATAGACCTGTTCGCCACCAGTCAGAACTACAGGATTCCGAATTACGTCTCCCTGTTCAAGGATACCAGGGCCGCCGTCGTGACGGATGCTTTCCTCTTCAATGGGGATCATTTCCGCCCTTCTCAGAATCAGGAAACCCTCATCAAGCTGCAGGCGTCACAAGGGACGGTCCTCTCCTTTATAGCTCCGTTCTGGCCACGCAAGGAGTGGTTCCCTGACCTGCTACTTTTCTCCATCGATGCTCCCCGCCTCCTTCCGACGTGCAAGGACCTGCTGCGTCAACCTCACTTTCACCGGTTCCACAACGGTCTCCTCGTTCTTTGGTTCCGCGGGGAGACAATCAAGTAATCCTCTGTTACCGGGATTATTTGGGAGGAGTGGCGAAGTTCGTGGCGGGAGCTAGAAGACATTCAACCATTTTGACATCCAGTCGAAATGGGGGGTTTACCGTAGGTGGTGCAGACTGAAGGGTCATACGATTTTTAAAACTATCGAGTCAAAGTTTACAGACTTTCTCCTCTATCTGCATCAGTATTGCATCTGTCGGCCTCTATGGTGAAAGGCTACAAGGCTAGGCTCAACAGTGTTTTTAGGGAAGGATTCGACCTCTCTATGGATCAGGTCTTGCAGGACATCTCTAAGCTTGCAACCGCCAAGTCGAGAGGACAATCAGTAGAGTGCCCCCCTCGATGTGGACGGGTTTTCCGCTTTCTGCTCAGCACTCCGTTCACGCATGAACAGGTCTTTGTTTAAACATCTTACACAGAAGACTTTTTTCTTGGTAGCGTGGGCAGCGGCTAAGAGGGTGAGTGAATTGCAAGCTCTGCCAGGCCAAGTCACTCGTCAGGGCAACAACATGGTGCTGTCTTATCTTCTGGAGTTTATAGCTAAGACGGAAACTTCGTCCCATCCTCTCCCAAGGGAGTTTACCCTCACTAGCCTAACAACAATGGTGGGTGCAGACGACGAGGAGCGCCTTCTCTGCCCGGTATGAGCTCTACGCTGGTACCTTCGTAGGACAAGGTTGGAGTCGCATCCAAGGCAGCTGTTCCTCTCAGTGAAGAATAGAGAATACCCTCTCTCCAAAGAGGCCTTCTCCTTCTTCTTAAGACAACTTATTAAAGAAGCACAGAAGGACTTCCCGGAGCACTTAGGCCCCCTACTCAAGGTAAGAGCCTATGATGTACGGAGTATGGCGACGTCCCTGCTTTGGTCGATTAACAGGGCCGTATCAGATATTCTGGAGGTGGCCTGCTGGAGGACTCAATCAGTCTTTGCCGACCATTATCTGAAGTCTATACAGAGGGTCCGGGATGACGTCTTCGCTATTGGACCCATCATGGCAGCATGGAGTGTTATCCCCTGAGGTTGCTGCCCCCCCCCTCTTCACTCTCCTAGCCTGCCTGCTTCAGTTCACGGACGCGGCAAGGATTGTTGGGAGGCTCTACACGGGCATAGACTCACTGACTCACCGGAGACTGCTAACACTTCCCAGATGAGAGTCTTGCCCTTTTTTGTGGACTATTCACCCATAATCAAACCACCCCTTGAGGCATCGCCCACCTCCTAAATGCGGTAATAATGTCAAACAAATAACATTTTTATTTTAAAATGCATTTTTTCACTTACCTGTTCCTCCTAGCAAAAAGCACGCCCTCCCGCCCACACGATGCCTCTCCTTCAGGAGTCTGACGCTAAGCAGGGGAAACGCAGGCTGGATGGGGACAGGTCCCAGAGGCGCATCTCTACTGCGCAAGGGGGGTGGTTTGTTTTGGTGGCTGGAAGCGGCGGATTAACACATTAGACTTATACCTAGGCTAGGAGGAACAGGTAAGTGAAAAAATGCATTTTAAAATAAAAATGTTATATATATATATATATATATATATATATATATATATATATATATATATATATATATATATATATATATATCCGAAATTCGCTACAAGCGGGTTCGTTATATGGAGGTTTTACTGTATGTATATATATATATATATATATATATATATATATATATATATATATATATATACACACATATATACATACAGTAAAACCTCCATATA
>JAPQNM010000741.1:15000-43001 GCA_029783475.1 Metacarcinus magister | reverse complement strand
TGGCTGGACATTTCTCCCACCGGAAGACCCAGATGAAGGTATGGCAAGACTTTTATTGGCCAGGGATGTGTGCAGACATCCGGGATTACTGCCGTTCCTGCGACAAGTGTCAACATATGTCGGCTAAGGGTAGGGTACGTCCAGTACCTCTTCAACCGTTACCTGTCGTAACTGAACCCTTCTCCAGAGTTGCCATTGACTTGGTAGGTCCCTTGTCTCCACCATCTTCTGAAGGACACCGTTACATTGTCACTCTAATTGATTTCTCCACTGGGTTTCCAGAAGCCATGCCTCTTAAAGATATTGACACCATATCTGTATCTGAAGCTCTGCTAACCATCTTCGCCAGAGTGGGAATCCCCAGGGAAATACTTTCCGACCGTGGGACTCAATTTACTTCCCAGCTTATGGCAGAGCTACACAAACTACTGGGAGTAAAACCCATCTTCACTACGCCTTTCCACCCCAGCGGAAACGGGCGAGTTGAGCGGCTGCACGGTACCCTGAAGTCTGCCCTTCGGAAGCTGTGCTCTGATAAGCCCAAGGAGTGGCATCGATATTTGATCCCTACTTTGTTTGCCCTCAGAGAGATCCCTAACGACCGGACTGGATTCTCTCCATTTGAACTCCTCTATGGCAGGTCAGTGCGGGGCCCCCTCTCGGTGCTCCGTGACCTTTGGGAAAACCGTAGGATCCCAGAAGATGAGAGATCAACCTTCCGTTACGTCATCGAGCTACGGGAGAAACTGACCGAATGCGCCCAGCTTGCTGCCAAACACGCGGATGTGAGTATCGCCCGGTATAAGTCTTACTTTGACGTAAGATCTCAAGACCGTCAATTCCAGCCAGGCGATGAGGTATTGTTACTACTGCCTAGTGACTCCAGCAAGTTGTTGGTTGCTTGGAGTGGCCCTCACAAAGTTTTGGAAAAACAGGGTAAGGTGGACTATTTGATCGAGATGCCAAGAGGACCTAAACTTTACCACGCCAATATCCTCAAGAAGTACCACCGGCGGGCCCAAGTTAACCAGCTACAAGTCCTCGACGAGATTTCACCTTTAAGCGAGCCCGAGGAAAAGAGTAAGTCATCCTATTTGAATGAGGGTATTGATGATTTACCTGAGCTTTCTTTAACACCTGATAGTCCAACTAATGCTGAAGAACCTATCATTAATCACGCTCTCACTTGGAACCAGTCTGCTCAGGTTGAAGACCTGTTTCTCACATACCAGTCTACTTTTTCGGATCAACCTGGCTGCACCAAGACTGTCGAGCACGACATCACCCTCACTACAACGGAGAGAATACAAGCGAAGATCTACCCGGTGCCAATCCATCTCCAGCACTACTACCAGGAAGAGGTTGAGCAACTGTTGAGTCAAGGAATCATCCAACCTTCAACCTCTCCACACTGCTCTCCGGTTATCATGGTCAGGAAGTCCGACGGTACGTATCGGATGGCCATTGATTACAGGTTACTCAACTCAGTTACTATTTTCCATGCTGAACCATCCTGCAGTATTGAGACAGAGCTGCATAAGTTCGTTGGTGCCGAGTTCTTCTCAGAGCTAGATTTGAGTAAGGCATATTACCAGGTTCCACTTTCTGCCAAAGCTCGACGCTTCACTGCGTTTCCCACTCACAAGGGCCTGATGGAATTTACTCGGATGCCTTTTGGTCTTGTTACGGCCTGTGCCACTTATATTCGCTTAATGAGGATTGTGCTTGCTGGCTTGGCCAATGTTTCTTTTTATTTTGATAATATTTTTGTGTATTCATCTGATTGGCCCACTCACATCTCTGCCCTCAAGTCTGTTTTAGATAGACTACAACATAACGGTCTGACTGTCAAACTTAAAAAGTGCCGGTTTGGAGCAGAGTCCATCAACTATCTGGGATTTGTTTTGTCCCGCGACCATCTTCAACCACAAGTTGGCAAGTTGACTGCCATCACCTCCATGACTCCTCCTACCACCAAGAAGTTACTCCGGAGTTTCCTAGGTTTGATATCATTTTATAAAGCTTTCATTCCTCAGGCCTCTGAGCTTACCGGCCCCCTCTCTGACTTGTTGAAGAAGCCGGTACGGGATCCCCTCCAGTGGACTGAAGATCTGCTTGAACGGTTCAAGCTGCTGAAGCAAGCCTTGACTTCGGGACCTATTCTGCGTCTTCCGGACCCCAGCCAGACCTTCGTCCTACGTACCGATGCTTCAAACTATGGATTAGGTGCTGTACTCCTTCAGTACCATGATGATCGTCCACATCCCATCTCTTACGCCAGCCGGAAACTACTTGATCGGGAACGACGATACTCTACCATCGAGAGGGAATGCCTGGCCATCGTATTCGGCATTCATAGGTTTGACTTCTATCTTCGAGGTAAGGAATTTATCCTTGAAGTAGACCACAAGCCTCTAATATACCTTCAGAAATTCAAAGGTAAAAATGATAGAATACTACGATGGGCTTTAGGTCTTCAACCCTATAAATTTAGGGTTGTTCATGTTGCCGGGACGGACAACATTGGAGCCGACCTTCTCAGCCGGCAATAGCTTTTCTTTATTTTGTTTTCCTGCACTCCAGTCTTTTACAAGTTTTGTTTCCTGCACTCAAGTATTATAAGTTTGTTTATGTCTCCTGGTCAGCTGCAGTTCTTCGACATCAGCTGTGCAGCAGATGTTTTAGTGGGGGCATGTGTGAGGAACTGCACCTGCCTCGTCTTCCCCTAATTAGTGGTTGAACTACCACTCTCGTCTGCCGGCGCTTGTTCACCACTTTTCCCCGCCACTACCCCACCCCCTTGTCCAGGGGTATGGGGGTAGTCTAACCGAGCCAAGCTCCACGCCACCGGCTTGGAGAAGGACAGAACGCCTCAGCTCTCACACCTGACAACACCTCACCACCTGCTGCTGGTTCTCAACATTTCCGAAGGCATTTCTGGAGACTTGGGCTCCCTTCCAGTGTGCCCTTCAACTGTACCTACACCATTCGACCCTTCCTGCTGTCTAAGGAGCAATCTACGTTGCCGAGTTTTGCTGTCACGCATCTCACCCTCAAAACAGCTGTACAGGGAGTTATTTGGGTGTCATACCCCTGCTCTGGTAATTGTTTACGAGCAGTTCGTCGTTGGTGATTTATTTTGGCTTCTAGCCTATTGTTTGCTATTTGTGTGTGTGTAAATATATTCGGGGTATCATACTCCATGATTTTTCTTCCCCACAACTCTATAAAAAGATAATATTAATTGGTAGTCACCTCGGCCCTGACATATATATATTTACATATATATATATATATATATATATATTTACATATATATATATATATATATATATATATATATATATACATATATATATATATATATATATATATATATATACATATATATATATATATATATATATATATATATATATATATATGGTGGCGAGCAGGACGCTGGGTGAAGGAGAGAGAGAGGAGAGAGAGAGAGAGAGAGAGAGAGAGAGAGAGAGAGAGAGAGAGAGAGAGAGAGAGAGAGAGAGAGAGAGAGAGAGAGAGAGATTGAGAGAGAGAGAGAGAGAGAGAGAGAGAGAGAGAGAGAGAGAGAGAGAGAGAGAGAGAGAGAGAGAGAGAGAGAGAGAGAGAGAGAGAGAGAGCGGGTGTGTTTTGCTCCGTTTACTGGCATACATAAATTCTGACATACATAAATTCTAAAGTTTCTATTAATGCTTTGTATGAAGCAATTTCCGAACTAACATGAAATCAATGAAGCTCCCTTTAAATACATAACATCCTTCTACCTTTTGATCAAACAATTAAAACATACACGTTGAACACTTTAAAAACTAAGCAAACAATGATACATTAGCTTGTATTTGAAAGTCCTAACCTATCGGGTGCCTTTCTAATCCTTGTCGAGAATCGAAGCGGGGGCTTTTTTCCGGTTTTCCATAACTCCAGGTCCTGTCACCGCATCTGGTTGCACAGCTGCAGAATTGCCTCTGTCCTGTACTGTCGTCTTCCGACCATGCGAGTTGATGTCCTTGTGTTCTGCTGGCCGGTGGCTGGTCTTGGTGGCGGTGGGTGTCGATGCTTCCCTCCCTGCCGCTGCTGCTGTTGGGACAACTTTGGCAGGAACGTTTGGAGGGTCCACCGTGTCCTCCGAGTCTGCCGTAGGCACACTCGGAGGAGCCACAGCCTCTGGGTGTCCGGGGCTTCGCATGGCATCCCAGGGTGGCAACGGAGGCTCAGGTCCTCGTTGTTCCCGAGCAGGTGTGTTGCTCTCGTCTGGTCGCCGCAGACGAAGGTGATCGACGTGCCTTTTCCACAACCGACCGTCTACGAGGCCCACCATGAAGGACACAGGACCCAACTGTCGCTGGAGAACGCCAGACATCCATTTTGGGCAACCAGCAAAATTCATTGCCCACACAGTATCACCCTCGTAAAATTGCCTTACTGACCCTCGACCGTTCACTGCTGCAGCTTGCTTTTTCAATACTTCTCCCTCTAACCACGGACACACTAAGTCTAGCCTTGACCTTGGCTTCCTCTTCATCAATAATTCAGCTGGTGTCTGACCTTTCGTGGAGTGAGGTGTTAGCCGGTACCTAGCAAGGTACTTATACATCCTTGATTCCAAATCTCCACCTTTGGTCTTACGGAGTCCATTTTTTATTGTCTGTACAGCTCTCTCTGCTAATCCATTTGTTGAAGGATGGTAAGGGCTACTGCATAAATGTTTAATTCCGTTACTTTTGCAAAAATTCTTGAATTCTTGACTAGTAAAAGTACTTGCATTATCGGACAATATATTTCTAGGGATGCCATGTGTCGCAAAAGTTTGGCCAGGGTTGCTGAAGTGGTGCTAGAGTGTACAATATGAGCATCTATGTACTTACTGTGTGCGTCCACCATCACCAGTATCATCTTGCTTCGAAAGGTCCAGCATAATCAACGTGAATCCTGTACCAAGGTTGTCCCGGCCATTCCCACGGATGTAGCGTTGCTTGAGGCGGGCTCTTAGCATGGTGTTGGCAAAACATAGAATCTTTTACTTTAGCTTCTATTTCAGAGTCTAATCCTGGCCACCAAAAAAAGCTCCTTGCCAGTGCTTTCATCCTTACCACCCATGGGTGTCCTTCGTGCAGCTCAGACAGTAATAGCTCTCTGCCTCGAGCAGGGATCACGAATCTGGATCCCCACACCAGGCACCCTTGATGCACAGAGAGCTCAGCTTTCCTTCGATGATACATCTGGAAGTCATAATCGACGTCCTCCGGCCAAACCTGTAGCGTATGGAGGAGGCAGTAGACATCTGCCGCCCGGTGGAATACTCCAGGAGAGGTACTTACGGAGATGTAAGCAGTGATTCCCCGTGTCCTCTCTTCCCGATTCCCTTAGTGTCTCATTTACACAAGAGAGCAGCTGCAGCCTGCCCTCTAAATACAACTTTTTCTACTACCTACTACTACACCTTACACTTTTACACTCTCTTCATATCAAAATTTTAAAATGGCTTCACCACATCCAGCCTCGGAGTCCCTATCTGGGGAGGGGACCATAAATGTCCCCAGGTCGGAGTGCCCTTCTGCTGACGACCTCGGGTGTCTTGACACTTCCTCTAATATTTTTACTCTCGATTTCTGCAACATTCGTGGCCTTAGATCTAATTTTCAATCTGTGGAACACCATCTCTCCTCCACTAAACCTCATCTTCTCTTCCTAACTGAAACACAGTTGTCTGTAACTACTGACAGCAGCCCCTTCTCTGTTCCCTCCTAATTTCTCAATCCTCATTTTCAATCCGACGCTGGCTGTTGCGCATATGTGCGTAACAACATTACTTGCTCTCGTGCCCACAATCTTGAATGTTCAGAATTTTCTACCATCTGGCTAAGACTTCAATGTCACTCTCTAACTAAATTCATCTGCGCTGTATATCTCTCACCTAATTCCTCTGACTATGTAAAATTCTTTGACTATTTGACTTCCAAAGTGGAGTACATCCTATCTCACTTTCCTTATGCTGAGATCTCCATCTTAGGGGATTCCAATGTTCACCACCATCTTTGGCTTTCATCTTCTCTCACTTTACCAACCTGGTGAACAAACCTTCAACTTTCCTATCCTTCATGACCTAGAGCAGCTAGTGCAGTTCCCTACCCGTATCTCTGACCGCCTTGGAGACACCCCCAACATTCTTGATCTTTTCCTAACTTCCAACCCTTCAGCTTACTCTGTTAAACTTTCCTCTCCGTTGGGCTCCTCCGATCAAAATCTTATTTCCGTTACCTGTCCTATCACTCCAGTGCAGCCTCAGGACCCGCCTAAGCAGAGATTCTTCTGGCATTTCAACTCTGCTAAGTGGGAGGACCTAAGGCAGTACTATTCTGATTTTCCTTGGGATGATTATTGCTTCCATGTCAGAGATCCTTCTCTTTGTGCCGAGCGCATAACAGAGGTGATTATCTCTGGCATGGAGCTATACATTCCTCATACTTTCTCTAATACTAAAGCTAAAAACCCCTGGTTTAACTTTGCTTGTTCTCGTGCTGTCAATGATAGAGAGGCGGCTCACAAACGGTACCGTAGCCATCCATCCGCTGAAACTCATGCTCTATATATTTCTGCCCGTAATCATGCCAAATCTATTCTCCAACTTACTAAAAAACTCTTTCATCAATAGAAAATGTCAAAGTCTTTCCAAATCAAACTCTTCTCTTGATTTCTGGCATCTAGCCAATAATATCTCTAACAATTTTATTTCTTCATCTTTCCCTCCTCTACTTCAACCAGATGGTCCTACAGCTGTCTCTTCTTTCTCTAAAGCTGAACTCTTCGCTCAAACCTTTGCTGCCAACTCTACTTTGGATGATACTGGGCATATTCCTCCTACTCCTCCACCCTCTGACTACTTCATCCCTAAAATTAAAATTCTTTATTATGACGTTTTCCAGGCCCTCTCTGGCCTTGATTCTCGGAAGCCTTACGATCCGGATGGAGTCCCTCCTGTTGTTCTCAAAAACTGTGCTTCCGAACTCGTTCACTGCCTGGTCAAACTCTTTCGTCTGTGTCTCTCTACTTCTACCTATCCTTCTTGCTGGAAGTTTGCTCACATTCAACCTGTCCCTAAAAAAGGTGACCGCTCCAATCCTTCTAACTACCGCTTTGATTTCCTGCCTTTCTAAAGCCTTTGAATCTGTCCTTAACAAGAAGATAATGAGGCATCTATCACTCACAACCTTCTCTCTGATTGCCAGTATGGTTTCCGTAGAGGCCGATCTACTGGTGATCTTCTTGCTTTCCTAACTGAATCTTGGACATCCTCTTTTAGGGACTTCGGTAAAACCTTTGCTGTCGGCCTTGACATATCGAAAGCCTTCGATAGAGTCTGGCATAAATCTTTAATTTCTAAACTACCCTCCTACGGATTCTATCCTTCTCTCTGTACCTTCATATCCAGTTTCCTTTCCGACCAGTCTATTGCTGCTGTAGTAGACGGTCATTGTTCTTCCCTAAAACTATCAACAGTGGTGTTCCTCAGGGTTCTGTCCTATCACCCACTCTCTTTCTATTATTCATCAATGATCTAAATCTGACTTAATGCCCTATCCACTCCTGTGCTGATGACACCACCTTGCATTTTTCAACGTACGTCTCTACTCTTGCTAAATCAGCTTCCAAGAAATTAGGTGTCCTATGGCGTCTGAGTCCGTTTTTCTCACCCTCTCAGCTGCTTGCTCTGTACAGGGGTCTTATCCGCCCATGTATGGAGTATGGCTCCCATGTCTGGGGGGGCTCAACTCATACAGTCTTACTAAACTGGGTGGAGTCTAAAGCTTTTCGCCTAATCAACTCTCCTCCTCTTACTGACTGTCTTGACTCTTTAAAGTCACCGCCGCAATGTTGCATCTTTATCTATCTTCTACCGTTATTTTCATGCTGATTGCTGTTCTGAACTTGATAACTGCATGCCTCCCCCCCCCCTCCCGCGGCCTCGCTGCACAAGACTTTCTACTTCTTCTCATCTTTATTCTGTCCATCTTCCTAATAAAAGAGTTAACCAGTATTTTCACTCTTTCATCCCTTACACTGGTAAACTCTTGAACTCTCTTCCTTTGTCTGTTTTTCCACCTGCCTATGACGTAAACTCTTTCAAAAGAGGAGTGTCAAGACATCGCTCACATTAAATTGGACTTCCCCCCCATGTCTATATTTCTCCTACTGTCCTCTTTACAGGGTCTGGCGACAAGCGGGATTTTTTAAACTTATTTTTGTTTTCCCTTAGCCTAGGACCCTTTTAATAAAAAAAAAAAATATAAAAAAAACTCTCACTACAGCCAATACAGGATCCTTAGATGTCCATGCAGCTATCTGGCCGCCGTAACTGGTGTATCCTCAAGTAAAGTCCTCGAGAGCACCACCTCCTCCGGTACCTCGTCTCTTACGGTCTCATCATGCAGGGGCAATCTGCTTGAACAGTCAGCATTGGCAATCTTACTGCCGGGTTTGTACTGTAGGTGGTATTCGTAATTTGATAGTTTAAGTGCCCAGCGCTGAAGCCGTGCGCTTGACATGGGTGACATTAATTTATTTTCGCTTAGTAAACCCAGGAGGGGTTTATGATCAGTGAAAATGGTGAAATTTCTTCCATAAAGGTATTTGTGAAATCTCTGCATACCAAACATGATTGCTAAACCTTCTCTTTCGATGTTTGCATAGTTTTTCTCTGCTGCTGAGAGAGTCCTGGATACGAATGCTATCGGCCTGTCAGACTCTGGTTCAGACATGCCGTGTGACAGTACCGCCCCTACTCCGTAAGGAGATGCATCACAGCTGAGGAATAAAGGAAGATTAGGGTTACAATGCACCAGCGTTGGAGATTCTTGCAACAATCGCTTGGATTCTTTGCAAGCCTTATCTTGGTCTTTTCCCCATCTCCACCTTACTTCCTTACGTAATAGCTCATTCAGAGGAGCCAGAATTGTGCTCAAGTTACCGAGGAACTTGTGATAATAATTGATAAGTCCAAGATAACTACGTAACTCCGAAACATTCTTCGGAATAGGAGCGTTAACGATAGCAGCAGTTTTCTCCTCTGTAGGGTGGACACCTGTACCGTCCAGCCTGTGCCCCAGGCAGATACACGATTTCATCATGAAACTACACTTTTCCCGTCTTAGACGGACTCCTGAATCCTGGAGTTTCCGAAGCACCCGTAACAAGTTCCAATGAGCTTCTTCATAGCTATGTCCAGACACTAAGATATCATCCAAATATACTGTTACCATAGGAATACCTTGAAGCAACTGGTCCATAACTTTTAGAAAAATTCCTGGAGAAGAAGCTATCCAGTAACACAGTCTGGTATAGGAGAATAATCCCTTGCTTGTGTTAATGGTAGTTAGCAATTGTGAAGCTTCGTCTATACACAGCTGCTGATATGCATGACTTAGATCCAACTTAGAATAGTATACCCCTCCAGACAACTTATTGTATAGATCGTCAATATTTGGTAAAGGGTACTTTTTCACCTTTGAAGCAAGATTCACAGTTAGCTTGTAATCCCCACATATCCTCACCTCTCCGTTTGGCTTCAGAACAGGTACGATCGGAGCATCCTAGTCCGAGTACTCCACCGGCCTGATGACTCCTTCCTTCTGCAGACGATCCAGCTCATCTTCCACCTTTGATCGCAGAGCGTGTGGAACAGGGCGAGGCTTGAAAAACTTGGGCTGCACCTCAGGGTCGATCCATAGCTTTGCTTCATAATTCCTCAGCGTCCCTAAGCCAGGTTTGAACAAATCTGGAAACAATTTCACATAATCCTCTATTTGGAGGTACTTCATTTCAGTCCAGTCAATCTTTATATGTTGAAGTCAATCCCTGTCCAGCAAACACGGTCCCGTGCTCAGCACCACCAAGGCAGAAAGCTTAAGAGTTTGTTCTCCATACACAACATCTAGCATCGCCCGGCCCAGGGGATGAATTAGTTCCCCCGAGTAGGTACGAAGAACAGGCAAATTGTTTTTATCAAGAGAAAACTTTCTCGTGTTATGTTGTATTTTCCTGAACAGCTGCGTGTCTATTTCTATTTGAGTCTTGACACCATTTAACTGGAGAGTACACAAATAAGGGGCAGCAGTCTTACCAGAATTAACTGTGTGCAAAGGAAGAACGTCCTCCCCACTGTAGTCGTCGTCTGGGGTCTGCCGCACCTCGTGAACTTGACTGCTGCGCCCGCCTCCACGCGACGACGTGCAGTACTCCTCGTCACTGTTATATTCTTGATCCATGAAGCGAGCGCTGGAAACTGGCAAAATGATTAGGTCTGGAACACTTAAAGCATTGTTTGCCCCAGGCCCTGCATACTTTCTCCCGCTCACTGCTGTGCACTCGGCCGCAGCCAGCACACCTGTATCTATCTTGAGTTTCGCGTTTCGAGTACTGCCTTCTACTGATGACCCCAGAATTGGAGCTGGAGTCGAAACCACTATTCACTTTGTTGACACACGTGGCGGGTTCACTGGTTTCCCCACACATGGCTTGAGCTTGAACACTCGTGGCCTCCAGCGTGCGCCGTAAGTTAGCAGATCACTCAGTTTGACGGCTGGTTCACTCAATCCCTTTTCTCGAACTTTGGCCAGGGAGCACTTTTGAATGATTTGGGATTTTATCTCACGATTCACATCCCGAAAGTCACAGTTCTTGCTTAACAACTTCAGCCTAATGTAAAACTTATCAAGAGTCTAGCCGGGTTGCTGTGTAGCTTGCCTGACCGTGAATATTTCATACTCCACGTTCCTCTGTGGGGCAAAATACTTGGTTAAGGCAGTTTCCAACTCGATATACGTTTTTCCCGTTTCCACAGTTTCAGCTACTTCGAACACTTCCTCGCCCCCGAAGTGAAGCAGCAAAGCACGTTTTCTTACGTCCTCATCAACAGCTTGGGTAGTCACGAAGTTATCGAACCTCTTGAGCCAGCCTTTCCATCTCGTTGCAGCCGTAGCAGACGAGTCAGGGTTGAAGGCAGGAAAAGTGAGGGATTCCATGGCGGGAAGCTTCTCGGTGTTCCGGGGTGACTGAAACAGTGTTGCCACCTCGGGTGTGAGCGATCTCCGATACTCTCTCAAGCACCGTTGCAGTGGTTGCGAGAAGGCGTGAAGCAGCAACAATAGGCCAATCCCATCCTCGTCGCCAAAATGTGGTGGCGAGCAGGACGCTGGGTGAAGGGGGGGGGGAGAGAGAGAGAGAGAGAGAGAGAGAGAGAGAGAGAGAGAGAGAGAGAGAGAGAGAGAGAGAGAGAGAGAGAGAGAGAGAGAGAGAGAGAGAGAGAGAGAGATTCAGATTTCAGATTTCAGATTCAGATTCTTTATTTCACCAATGGTGGTTATTAAGCACATCATTACATCTTTACAGATATGACTAGATACAAAAATCATAAAATAAAAATTACTGACAATGTAATGTAAACTAATCAAGAATGAAATATAATATTTATCAAGTAAAACTAAATAAAAAATACTACACTTAGAACAACGTATTGTGTATGCACACTCGTATATAAAAGACATGGACGTAAAAGAATAAAATCGTACAAGCGCATCAAAGCAATAAAAATAAAAATAAACTTGCAACAATTTAGTAAAATGAGAGTAGGCCATATAAGATGATAAAACTAAGCATTATTTGCTAAAAAGGAGTTTTTTTAGTGCAAACTTGAAGGAACTCAGAGATTGAGCTTGCGTGACAGCGGTAGGGAGTTCATTCCACAGCTTGGCACCCAGTACGGCAAGGCGCCGCTCACCACTATAGGTACTGTACAGTATTAAAAGTACGAGTAAAAAGCCAGTCTGGATAAAATCCTCTTAAAATCTTATACATTGTTGTGCAGACGTCAAATTCGTGTTTTTGTTTTATTTTCAGCCATTTTAATTCTCTGAAAATAGGCGATACGTGATCATATTTTCTGGCTCCTCCGATTGCTACTTTGGCTGCAAAATTCTGTATTTTTTGTACATTTGATAGAAGTGTTTCATTAGTGGTGCCCCATATTCTTATGCAATATTCAATTAAGCTTAATACAAGTAATTGAATGACGATAATCCTAGTCTGCTTATCAAAAAGATCTCCTATTCTATTAATATACATTAAAATGCCATTTACCTTTTTAGTTAGCTCACTGACATGTACATCAAATACCATGTATCGGTCCATGTAAACTCCCAGATTTTTTACATAATTACTTGGATGAATTATGTCACCATTAAAGTTTAAGGTAGTGTTGGGTGAAATACGAGACAAGAGCTGACGGTTCCCTATAAATATACATTGTGTTTTAGCAGAATTTAACATTAGTCCGTTACTTAGAAAATAATGTCTGCATTTGATCAGAGTGTCCTCAGTGTCTTTGATAAGTTTATCAATATTGTCAAGTGTACTTGTATGTAAAAACTGGGTATCGTCAGCATATTGTACTAGAAAGCAGTTTACATGTTCCGATAAATCATTTACATATATTGCAAATAATATAGGACCATGTATTGAACCTTGTGGTACCCCATAGTTAATGTTTTGCATAGTAGACACGTTATTTTCCAGACGAACAGATATAGTTCTTTTGTTCAAGTAACTGCTGAACCAAAATTCATCAATATTAAGTTTAGCACATTTATTTAAGAGAATCTTATGGTCCACACTATCAAACGCTTTTGAAAGATCACACAAGGTTAGCAGAGATATATTTTTGTTGTCTATGTTGGTATACAGTTTGTCTGTAATTACAGTGAGAGCTGTTTCAGTAGACAATTTTGGTCGAAATCCGTGTTGACTGCCAGAGAGTAACTTATTAGATTCTAGGTAATGTGAGAGTTGATTAGCAACAATTTTTTCAAGTATTTTAGAAATGATTGGTAAAAGCGATATAGGTCTGTAATTACTCACATAGTTAGGGTCACCATTTTTAAAGAGAGGAACTACCAATGCGTGTTTCCAGGCCGCCGGACACTTACCGGCTATTAATGACGTGTTGATAATACAGGTGAGATGAGAAATAATTACGCAAAGGCCGTCTCTAAGGAACTGTAACGAGATATCATCAGACCCGATAGAACTAGTAGAATTAAGAGATTTAATAGTTAAAACAACACTATTAATATCTACTGGCTTAGGCCTGAAGGCTGAACCGGCGTCAGTAATAGAATAGTTCTGCTGAGGGAATAGATTATCTTTATCTTCTAATTGTTCCTGTGAACGTATGTATGTATTTTGTCCGACTTTAGAAAAGAAATCGTTGAACTCCTCAGCTTTTTCACCGAGATTATCGAAATTATAAGTGTTTGATTTACGCTTTTTGTTAGGAACAATTTCCCCGATAATCTTCCAAGTGGCAGAAGAGTTACATCTTGAGTCAGAAAGGCGGTTACGGTAGTGATCTGATTTTGATTTACTGATGAGTGATTTTACTTGCTTTTTTGCCGTTTTATATTGCTCTCTTAAGTTACAATTATTCACGTCATTTTTAAGTTCTTTTTGCAGGACATTACGAGCACTGATCGCACTACGTACATCGTCATTCATCCATGGCGTAGATTGTCCTTTTATTACTTTTGTTACCTTAGGAGCACACAAGTCTAAACAATCTAAAAAATATTCATTAAAAATTCCCACTTGATAATCTACATCATCGGTAGAGAATAGTTTGTTCATAATATGTATGTTATTAAGAAGAAGTGAACAAAATGTATCTTTACTATAAATTCTAAAATCACGGATAGTCTTTGTAACAGTGGACTTTCTAGGTTTACTTACATTTATGACAGCAGAGATAAGATCATGGTCTGTGATAACTTGAGGGACAACATCATGTGATATAATAAATTCAGATTCATTAGTGATAATCAAGTCCAGTAAAGTAGCTGATGACGAGGTGGTCCTTGTCGCTACTTTTACCATTTGCGTTAGATGGTTATTTTGTATTATTATACTTAATTTATTTCTCTTGTCTAAAATATCGTCATTAAAATCCCCTAGAATAAAAACTTTTTTGTTGCGTAGGCATATAATCTTAAAAACGTCTTCAATATAATCAAAAGAAGTCACCACAGCTTTAGGGTGACGATACACACATCCAACGATAATGGCTGGAAGTTTTCTACATTGCACAGTGACCCATACATCCTCTACACCAGCCAGTCTTGGGATATTCTTTACATATATGCACACGCCAGCTCCTCTACCATTGTCACACCTGAATATTTTGTACATAGAAATATCAACAAAATTATCTGGAATATGAGGAAGGAGCCATGTTTCACTCACACATAAAATATCAATGTTTCTTTCAGTAAGCAATAATTTAACATCATCAAGACTAGATAATAACGACTGAGCATTAATGTGTTCAATAGTCAAGCAATCCTTTACACGGGTAACAGCGGCAGGTACGTCTTCGCCATCATTTCAGAAGTAGTATCCACAAAGCTTAGTTTTATGTCCTAAAGAATAGCACTGTTGGCACTGGAGCTTGCGATCAAACCTGCAGTTGTTTTGTGTGTGATTCGTCTCACCACAGTTATAACACGCTCCTCGCCGGTGTGGTCTTGATTGTGGTGGTGATGTGGAGCCCTGGGTGTGTGGGTGGGGCTGGCTACCAGTCCACCCATGGGAGGGATGCGGTTAAGAGCTGTCGTGACGGGAGGCGTATGTCAGGTAGTGAGGATTAGCGCGCCTCCCCTCCCAAGGTGCAGTCGGGTCATTGTCTCGCCTTCCATGGTTTCCAGGTGGGTGAGGGTGGCGAGGAGGAGGAGTATAGTGGCGGGCGGGCGGGACGGGTCTATGGGACTGATCTGAATTCCCTCGGGGTCGCCCAACCCTTCTCCAGCCGTCGTTGTCTGTCTGCTGCGCTGGGGGGGTAGTGTGGCCAGGTGTCCTTTGTGTTTGCTTGTTAGCATGTTTGTGAATCTTGTGTGATTGGAGATGAAGAGAGAGAGAGAGAGAGAGAGAGAGAGAGAGAGAGAGAGAGAGAGAGAGAGAGAGAGAGAGAGAGAGAGAGAGAGAGAGAGAGAGAGAGAGAGAGGTCGTCGAAGGGTCAAGACGTGGGTCAAGTCACTCCGCATATAGTGTTATTTCTGTGCGCCACACACCTCGAACAGACACATTGTTACACACCAGTTACCAACAGTGTTATGGTAACTCTGTCATCCGTGGTGTAGGACAGAATTGTGTTAATTGTGCGACAAAATACAAGGTTATTGTGGTGATGTGAGAGTGAAGGCCACGTGTGACAGTGAATGCAGCTGGTGGACAGTGTTTAGGCCTAACATAGCAGTGCGACCCATCCCTTCCCCCACCCCCCCCTCATGGGAAGGTGCGCCAAGTGACCTGCTTGCACCTGGAGGGTAGTGTTTAGGCCTAACTCAGCGGCGTGACCCATCCCACACACCTCCCATGCCTCCTGCAGCAGATATGGTGCTTGAGTGTTTTAAACGCCGTATTGAAAGACCCAGCGACCTCAGTGGATACAGACCAGGTAACTGGTGTGCTGTCTGCGGCCGTACAGAGTCTATACAGAGTCTATACAGGGATGTACCAGAGAGGAGTGTACTAACATCTGCCACGTGGGATGTCTTGGTGAGGCGGAAGTGTTTAGTTGTGGCAACACAGGGCAGCTACGTGCTCTGGCTGGGATTAACGACCCTGTGACACCCTTTATTCCGAGAGCACAGGCAGCTCCCGACCCCCCTTCACAAGCGGATCCCGCCCACCAAACATCCACTGGTCCGGTGGAGGAGGATCCCGACGACGGCCTGAACGACCTGAGGAAGGAGGAGCTCGTGAGGATTGTGAGGAGTATCCGTAAGGACCTGGCTGGCGTGAAGAGTCAGTTGAACAACTACAGATCTGTCTCCAGGGATCTTGTTGACAAGCGACAAAAACTGGTGGAGGAGCTGTCTGTAGTGGACACGATTCTTGCCATACGCTCCAGTGAAGGAATAATACAGTGCACAGTTGCGTGTTCAGCCAAGCCTTACAGAATTGACGGTGAAGGTGAGACCTCCATAAGCCAAACGGCCTCTAGCGGCTCCTTGTCTTCTCATCAGACTACAGTCGACAGTGAGTGCGATTCCTAATCACCTCCTGACTCTCCTCAACTCCTATCCCTACCTTCCTCCTCATCCAACATACCTGACCCTCCCACCCCACCCCATCCTCTCCTCCTCTTCCCTCCCCTCCCAACACCACCACCCCATCTACCTCACCTACTCCCCCCTCTCCTCTACTTCCCACCCCATCCTCTCCTCCTCTTCCCTCCCCTCCCAACACCACCACCCCTTCTACCTCACCTACTCCCCCCTCTCCTCTACTTCCCACCCCATCCTCTCCTCCTCTTCCCTCCCCTCCCAACACCACCACCCCTTCTACCTCACCTACTCCCCCCTCTCCTCTACCTTCCTCCACACCCAACACCACCACCCCTCCCTCCCCACACACTGCATCCTCTCCTCTTACCCCCTCCACACTCGTCGACCCTATCCTTCCCTCCTCACATACGCAATCCTCTTCCTCTTCTATCCAACCTTCCCCCGCACCCTCACCCACCGTACCCCCTCCCTCTCATTCCTCTAGTCTTCCGCCCCCACCCAAGGCTACATCAGCACAGGAGCAGGGCACGCCCTTCCCACGTAGGGGTATCAACTCTTCGGCCAGAGTGGCGCTGAAGGGCAAAATCAGTCCCTAGGAGGCAACAGTAAACAGAGGAAGAAGAAGAAGAGGAAGCCAGCCTCAAGAGGGAACACCGCGGCAGGAGGAGTTCCCGAGTCCAGGCAGCAGCCACGTCAGGAGGCCACCTACCCAAGGCAGCAGCAAACTTGATGTTCTACTTGCATGCGCCAGGGTCACAGTCGAGACCAGTGTTCGAAGGACGTCTGTGATTACTGCCAAGGCCTCAACCACTCTTCCCGAACTTGCTATATCAGGATAGCGGACGAGAGGCAGAGGGAGCTAGTGCAGGCGGTGAGGCAGAGTGGACAGGAGACCCTGCTGGTTTTGAGGAACGTCGCCTGGCAGCTGCAGCAGCCTCCCCAACCACGGCAGGCCGTGCCCACATTTGCAGCCCCTCACGGCACCTCACCCCCCCCAGTGGCCTCACCTCGCGCCGGTCTATCTTGATCACTATGGCGCCGGGTCACTCCAGTACCCTGCGATGCCACAAGGCAGACAACAGTGACCTAAAGATAGTGTCGGCTAATGTGAGGGGTTTCCACACAAACATTGGTGAACTTACTCACAGTATGATTACCAGGCACCGGGCTGATGTAGTGTTTGTGAGCGAAACCTTCCTGGACGATAAAGTGCCGCCAAACTATGCCCGAGTTCGTGGATACTCAGCTTGGGTGAGGAAGGATCGCTCTACGCACGGAGGGGGCGTGGCATTCTGTTACAAGGAATGTTTCAACGCCCAGGTAATAGTGCCACCCGTGCCCGTGCCTAGTGAGCTGGAAATATTAACAATAAAAATAGTTGATAATGAGAGCAAAGGTTTACTGTGTATCGGGTGTTATCGTCCTCCCTCGCAGAGCACAGCACTGCTGGAATTCCTCACAGTGAACCTGGACTCAATGATGACCGCCAGCCAGTGTGATAAGGTGTTAATTATAGGCGACCTGAACCAGCACATTGTTCGGGACGCTTTTAACACCTTGCTTGTAGTCCACGACCTCCACAACTACGTCGCCTTCCCCACACACATCTCTGGGTCCTCCCTGGACCCTGTGGTGTCTGACCTTCCCCCTCACAGTATGCAGTGCGAGCCTCTGGACTTTGTGGGCACCTCGGATCACGCGGCAGTGCTAACCAAGGTTCACTTCAGGAGGCCGCGCGAGGAGAGCTACACCCGCACGCTCTGGAGGTGGGATGCCACTAACTGGGATGCCCTCAGAGCTGAATTAAGGGGTACGGACTGGAAGGATGTGCTGTGTGGTGACGTGGACCAGCAGGTGGGGCGGCTCACCGAGCTGCTCCTTGCCCTTCAGGAGCGCTGGGTGCCACACTCCCAGTACACAAGCAAGCCATCCGACCAGCCTTGGTTTGGTCCTGAGTGTCGCGCCGCCTCTGATGCCAAGTATCGTGCCTGGCGTGCCTACAAGAGGCGCCAAACAGCACGGAACAGGCGACGACACAAAGAAGCGGCCCAGCAAATGAGGACCACTCAGGAATGGGCCTCAGAGCACTGGAAGGAGGACCTCAAAAGAAAGATGAGAGGCGGTCAGGTGGGGACAAAGCGTTGGTGGAGCCTTATAAAGGAGCAGCAGGGCGAGACGAGAGGGAACACCATTCCTTCTCTCCAGCGGAAGGATGGCAGTCTGGCCCACACTTCTCAAGGCAAGGCTGACCTCCTGGCCGGTTACTTCGCTGGGAAAATGTGCGTTCCTGACCCCGGCAGAACACCACCAGCACTGCCACAAATAGTTAAGGACAAGCTGGAGACAGTGATGACAAGTGAGGTGGAGGTGAGAGCCGTACTTTTGAAAGTGGACGTCAAAAAGGCCGTGGGCCCAGATAATATCAGCCCTCGCCTGCTGCGTCAGTGTGCTACTGAACTGGCTCGTCCTCTTGCCTCACTGTTTAACTACTGTCTTCAGACCAGCACGTGGCCAAAAGCTTGGAAAACAAGCAATGTGGTGCCAGTGCACAAAAAGGGTGGTAAGTGTGAAGCAAAAAATTACCGCCCTGTGTCTCTGCTGCCGGTGGTCAGTAAAGTAATGGAGTCTATCGTGGTCGCCAGGATCACGAAGCACCTGGATAGACACCATCTTTTGTGCACCAGGCAGTTTGGGTTCCGGCAGGGGCGGTCAGCAGCAGACCTGCACCTGCTGTTGGCCTCCAGCCTAAGCACGGCCTTGGACCAGGAAAAACTCACCGCGGTTGTGGCGCTTGATATAGAGGGCGCCTTTGACCGTGTTTGGAAAGAGGCTCTGGTCACCAAGCTGTGCGGCGTCAGCATAGATGGGGCTCTCCTTCCACTCCTCAGTGATTATCTGAGTGACAGGTACCTCAGGATGACTGTCGGTGGTCGGGAGTCTGAGGTGCAGCCCATCAAAGCAGGTGTTCCTCAGGGGAGCTGTCTCGGCTCTCTGCTTTGGAATATATATAGCAATGATCTGCTGCACCTCATCCCCAGTGCGAGAGCATACGCCGATGACATCACCCTGACGCAGAGCTACAACCCACAGAAGGAGCCTGCCACTGTGTCTCAGCTTGACGACAGGCTGAGCCGCATCATCGCCTGGGGTAACATGTGGCAGGTGAAATTTGCCCCCCATAAAACTCAGCTGCTCCTAGTCGCCAGAACAAACTCAACCCTGCGCCTTAATTTTAACGGGGCACCACTGGCACCACAAGACGAGATGGAGGTGTTGGGGGTCACCTACATCGAACGTCTCGCCAGGGAGGCGTCCGGAAAGCTGGCTTCTCTAAGGAGAATGTCAATGTTCCTGGATGCAAAAAGGCTGGAGACACTCTACAAAGCACAGGTACGCTCATCCCTTGAGTTCTCGTGCCTTGCATGGGGTGGAGCGGCCAAAAAACACTTATCCCTCCTAGACAGAGTGCAGGATCGTGCAGCGAGGCTCATCAGGGACCGTGGCACCAATCAAGAGCCACACCTGCACACCCTCCAACACCGCCGTGACGTGGCAGGACTCACAGTGGTGTTTAAGGTGCAGGTAGTAAGCGTGAGTCATTTACTGGACCTGAAGCAGCCTCAACGCCTGAGTCACGTCGCTCTCGTACAGACTCCTGGTGTGCTGCTGATACAACGTTGTAGGACGTGGCATCAGCAGCGACAATTCACAAATAGATAAGTGAAACTCTGGAACACCCTGAATGCCTCAGGAGTGATACTTAAAGACACAAATGTGCAGTGCTTTAAGAATACTGTAAATGACTGATTACTGAGGCAGGGGTAATTAATTAATTATTACTTATACATGTATATTTATTAATAACAGAATGAGGCTTTTAGATAGAAAAGCAATAGCATTGCTTTCTTTAGCCTGTAAGTTTGCAAATATCTATGTAGATGTAATGTATATGTTAACTTTTCTGTATGTGCTACTTTGTTTAAATAAAAAAAATAAAAAGAGAGAGAGAGAGAGAGTGTGTTTTGCTCCGTTTACTGGCTGCTCTGTTCTAACATACATAAATTCTAAAGTTTCTTTTAATGCTTTGTATGAAGCAATTTTCGAACCAACATGAAATCAATGAAGCTCCTTTTAAATAAATAACATCATATATATGTATTTATATTTATATATATATATATATATATATATATATATATATATATATATATATATTTATATATATACATATATATATATATATATATATATATGTATATATATATATATATATATATATATATATATATATATATATATATATATATATATATGTATATGTATATATATATATATATATATATATATATATATATATATATATACATATATATATATATATATATATATATATATATATATATATATATGTATATGTGTATATATATAAATATATATATATATATATATATATATATATATGTATATGTGTATATATATAAATATATATATATATATATATATATATATATATATATATATATATATATATGTATATATATATATATATATATATATATATATATATATATGTATATATATATATATATAAATATATATATATATATATATATATATATATATATATATGTATATATATATATATATATATATATATATATATATGTATATGTATAAATATATATATATATATATATATATATATATGTATATGTATAAATATATATATATATATATATATATATATATATGTATATATATGTATATATATATATATATATATATATATATATATATATATATATATATAGATATATATATATATATATATATATATATATTTTACTTTATCATTAACCGTGGCGCCAGTAGGCTTATGGAGGCACAGATGGATTTGCCTCGCCTGGTATTTGGCGTAGGTTATCAGATTTTTTTTTTTTTATAGTGACGCCTCAAATGTTTACGTTCTCTCTTGAATATGTTGAGGACGTGCGAGGCTAATCGCTGCTACAGCCTCATATGCATATAACGTTGTAAGTCCCGTCTGATGACAGTATGGCAGCAATTTGGGTAGTCTTAGGCCACTCGGCGGTGATATCAAAGAATGAAAAGTGGTCAGCGAATATCGGGGATTCGAACCTGGGATCATAGGCTCGCTCACCCGAGCGCTAGATCACTGTACTGATATAAATATATATATATATATATATATATATATATATATATATATATATATATATATATATACATTAAAAGGGTAATGGCTAAGGGAAAACAGAAATAAGTAAAAAAAAAACCCGCTTGTCGCCAGACCCTGTAAAGAGGAGAGTAGGAGAATAGAAGCTAGGGGTGGAAATCCAGTTAACATTAAAAGTGTCTTGACACTCCTCTTTTGAAAGAGTTTAAGTCATAGGCTGGTGGAAAAACAGACAAAGGAAGAGAGTTCCAGAGTTTACCAGTGTAAGGGATGAAAGAGTGAAAATACTAGTTAACTCTTGCATTAGGAATATGGACAAAATAAGGATGAGAAGAAGTAGAAAGTCTTGTGCAGCGAGGCCGCGGGAGGGGGAAGCCATGCAGTTAGCAAGTTCAGAAGAGCAGTCAGCATGAAAATAGCGGTAGAAAATAGATAAAGATGCAACATTGCGGCGGTGACTTAAAGAATCAAGAAAGTCAGTTAGAGGAGGAGAGTTGATAAGGCGAAAAGCTTTAGACTCCACCCTGTTTAATAAAGCTGTATGAGTTTAGCCCCCCCGGACATGTGAGACATACTCCATACATGGGCTGATAAGGCCCCTGTACAGAGCAAGCAGCTGAGAGGGAGAGAAAAATGGACGCAGACGCCATAGGACACCTAACTTCTTGGAAGCTGATTTAGCAAGAGTAGAGATATGAAATTGCCAGTTTATATTTTTAGCAAAGGATAGACCGAGTGTGTTTAATGTGGAGGAGAGGGGAAGTTGAGTGTCATTGAAGAAGAGGGGATAGTTATCTGGAAGGTTATGTCGAGTAGACAGTTGTAGAAGGCATTGAACAAAACTAGGTTTGCTCTGCCCCAATCAAAAACAAGTGAAAGATCAGAAGTTAAGCGTCCTATAGCATCTCGCCTTGAGTCATTTAATTCTTGTTTGGTTGGGCGTCTGTTGTACGGCGTTGAAAAATGCAAGGTGGTGTCATCAGCATAGGAGTGGATAGGACATTGAGTCAGATTTCGGAGATCATTGATGAATAATAGAAAGAGAGTGGGTGATAGGACAGAACCCTGAGAAACACCACTGTTGATAGTTTTAGGAGAAGAACAATGACCGTCCACTACAGCAGCAATAGACCGGTCGGAAAGGAAACTAGAGATGAAGGTACAGAGAAAAGGATAGAATCCGTAGGATGGTAGTTTAGAAATTAAAGATTTATGCCAGACTCTATCGAAGGCTTTCGATATGTCAAGGTCGACGGCAAGGGTTTCACCGAAGTCCCTAAAAGAGGATGACCAAGATTCAGTTAGGAAAGCAAGAAGATCACCAGTAGATCAGCCTTTACGGAAACCATACTGGCAATCAGAGAGAAGGTTGTGAGCTGATAGATGCCTCATTATCTTCTTGTTAAGGACAGATTCAAAGGCTTTAGAAAGGCAGGAAATCAAAGCTATAGGGCAGTAGTTAGAAGGATTGGAACGGTCACCCCTTTTAGGGACAGGTTGAATGTGAGCAAACTTCCAGCAAGAAGGATAGGTAGAAGTAGAGAGACACAGACAAAAGAGTTTGACCAGGCAGTGAGCGAGTTCGGAAGAACAGTTTTTGAAAACAACAGGAGGGACTCCATCCGGACCGTAAGCCTGTAGCAGTCTCCCCTACACTCCATAGAGAACGAGCGGTTAGCAGCTCTGGTGAGAATGTGTTGCTCCACCACATACTATTATAACTTTATTTTTATTGTATTTTTCAATATTCATTATACTCATTATATGTTCTTTATTTATGTTTTTCTTTTTATTATATTATTATATTATTATATATTTTGTTGTGCTGCTGACCAGCGCACACCCATCAACTTGGCGCGCACTGTCCACAAACAGTGCGCATATTCAAAAACCATGTTCATCAGCTCCTCAGCATGTGTTCTGTACAGTCTATATTTTTGATAAAATAAATAACCTTAACTGGATCTGAGTTTTCTCATTCTCCAGTGGACCAACTAGCTACAAACACTCACAAGCATCCAATGCTACAATTGGTGACCCAAGAGTGAGCTATGGTCAAACAGTGACATACTGCCTGTGCTGAACAAAGAGCACATGTTCCTAGTGTGAAGGCCTGGGTCTTACAGATTCATTCGCTTTCACACTCCCAAGGCAAAAAGTCTCACCTCCATTATGGGGTTCGTGAGAATGAGCCGACAGACGGGAATATTCTACACACTTGTGTAGCTGTCACTTGTAAGGTTCCCCCTCCCACCCACCCTGGCACCTTCTGTGCCCCCTCAGACGCCTTCACTGCGTCTTCAGCGGCCTAATGCGCACGCATGCGCGGCCTCTACCCCCCTCAGCGCCCTCAGTGCAATCCTTGCCCTACCGCCTCGCGGCGTTAAAGTGATCTTCACCACTCACCGCCCTGTGGATTATTCACCGCCCTGTGGATTATTCACCGCCCTGTGGATTATTCATCACCCTGTGGATTCTACTCTCCCATGGATTACTTACCTACAGTGCATAGTGCTCCAACTTGTGTTCAGTGCTCATCGCCCGATGGATTACTCTACTCCAACGTGGATTAATTACTTACAGTGCCTTCCCGGACACTCAGTGCCTTAGTGTCCACCAAGGTGCCCTGCATGGGGCGTGTTTATACACCAGTGTCACTAGTGTTAACTGTGGTTCGTTCCCTGAGCTACCGTGGCCCCTGGCCACGCCAGCACCTTTGCCACTCAGTTCAACACCACTTGACTTCACCATGCCTGACAACGACGACCTCCACACTGCAGCAGCAGTGGCACTCAGATCGCCACCCTTCTGCCCACAGAACCCGTCTATGTGGTTCGCTATTTTGGAGTGCGGATTTAAGACATCCAAAATCTCCAACAGCCTCACCCAGTTCGCCCATGCTGCTAGCCTCCTGCCTCCTGACGTCCTTCCACAAGTCTCTGACGTCATCTCAAAAGCTTCCACCTCCACCACGCCCTATGAAGACCTGAAGACTGCTATACTCTCAAAACTTCAGTCTTCTATTGCCACCCGCCTCAAAGAGCTGTTCTCCAAGGATGAGTTGGGTGATGAGAAGCCTACAGACCTACTGCTTCGCATGAAGCAGCTACTCGGAGACAAATACAGCGCTTTTGACCCCGAGTTGTTCAAACAGCTGTTTTATCAACGTCTGCCTCCTGCTACACAGCTCGCTCTTTTCAGCGTCAAGGACAGCCTAGACCCTGATGCCATCGCTAAGTTGGCAGACGACCTTATGGCAACCATCCCTACACCACAGGCTTCTTCAGTGTCCTCAGTCACAAACCAGGACAACACTCAGCTCGCTCAGCTCACCAAGCTGGTATCCCAGCTCACGACTGAGGTCACCTCCCTCAAAAGGCAATTCCACGACCACCAACGGTCCCGCTCCCCCAATCCTCAACACAGCCAGCGCCGACCCCGCTCCCCCACTACTCAACACCGCCAGTACCGTCCCCGCTCGAGAAGCCCAGGACTCTGCTGGTACCACAACAACTTCGGCGACAGAGCTTCGAAGTGTGCCGCCCCATGTTCATACAGGGCGTCAAACTAAAAGGGCGAGTATCAGTGCAGCGCGCTGCTCGCCAACCCTCAGCGCTGCTCCACCTTCACGACAGTTGCTCCAACATAAAGTTCCTGATTGATACCGGCGCCGATGTCAGTATAATCCCCGCGACCGCCAATCTACGAACCCTACCTCCACTCTTACATCTCTTCGCCCGTAACGGGACCAAGATACCTGTCTTCACACGGCGCACCTTGCAACTGAACCTCTACCTCCGACGTTCCTTCGAATGGACCTTCTACGTCGGGAACGTTTCACAAGCAATTCTCGGAGCGGACTTTTTGAGGCACTTCAACCTCTTGGTGGACGTCAAAGGTCAAAAATTGGTTGACCCACTCACCTCCATCTCCTCCACAGCACGATCAGCGCCAGGTCACAGCACGCACCTCGCTGTCATCCAAAAGGACCACCAGTTCGCTGACCTGCTTAAATCTTTCCCTTCGCTGACTCAGCCTTACTCAGCCAGCGTGCCCGCCAAACACCACGTCACGCATCACATCGAGACAACAGGACCACCAGTACATGCCAAGGCCCGTCGCTTGGCTCCAGAACGCTACCGTCAAGCCAAGGCCGAGTTCGAGTCTCTAATGCGCCAAGGTATTGTGCGGCCCAGCAGCAGCAACTGGTCATCAGCCCTCCACGTCGTCCCCAAGAAGAACGGCGACATACGGCCCTGTGGAGACTACCGTGCCCTCAACTCTCACACCCAGATGGACAGATACCCTGTGCCAAACATCCAGGAGTTCTCGTCCCAACTCGCTGGCTCCACCATCTTCTCACGCATAGACCTCGTCAAGGCCTTTCATCAGATTCCAGTACACCCTGACGACATCCCGAAGACCGCCATCATCACGCCCTTCGGTCTGTTTGAGTACGTCAGGATGCCCTTTGGACTCATGAATTCGGCCCAGTCCTTCCAACGTTTCATCGACGAGGTTCTTCGAGGCCTGCCCTTCTGCTTCGCGTACATCGACGACCTACTCATCGCAAGCCCAGATGAAGCCTCACACCGACAACACCTTCACCAAGTCCTCACCGGCTTACAAGACTATGGCGTACAGATCAATGTGGACAAGTCTGAGTTCGGTGTCACCTCTCTCACCTTCCTCGGCCACACTGTAACTCCAGCAGGCATCGCTCCACTCTACACGAAGTGTGAAGCCATTCAGCAGTTCCCGAAGCCGTCCACCCAGCGGAAACTCAAAGAATTCCTGGGTATGATCAACTACTACAACCGCTTCATCCCACACTGCTCTCTCCTGCTTCAGCCACTCTACGCCATGGTCAAGCCCTGTAAGCGTGGCCAGTCTGTCACTCTCATCTGGACTTCGGACGCTGACGCTGCCTTCCTCGCAGCTAAGAAGGCCCTCAGCGACACAGTCACGCTGTCTTTCCCATCCCCTGACGCGGAGATTTCCATAGTGACAGACGCCTCCGACACTGGGACTGGTGCCATCCTCCAACAACTTGTCGACAGTGCCTGGAAGCCGATTGCCTTCTTCTCACAGAAGCTCAACACGGCCGAAACCAAGTACAGCGCATACGACCGAGAACTTCTCGCCATCTACAAGGCTGTCAAGCGCTTCCGCTACTTCGTTGAAGTCCGTCGCTTCCATGTGTACACTGATCACAAGCCTCTTACTACTGCTTTCCTGAGAAACAAGGACTCCTACACTCCACGGCAGTTTCGCCACATGGACTACCTTTCTCAATTCACCACCGACATCAAGTACATCAAAGGCGCGGACAACGCTCCAGCAGACGCCCTCTCCCGCAACATTACTGCTGTGACGTCTTCTTCTCTTCATTACGCCGCCATAGCTGCCGACCAGTCCGGCGACGC
This sequence comes from Metacarcinus magister, assembly GCA_029783475.1. NCBI lineage: Eukaryota > Metazoa > Arthropoda > Malacostraca > Decapoda > Cancridae > Metacarcinus > Metacarcinus magister. Next base: position 16,248 of record JAPQNM010000741.1, on the reverse strand, counting down.
CGAACTGGACAAGCTATTGTACAACCCGGCGCTCAAGATAAAGAAACTCACGCTCCCAGGCACCAAGATCGCTCTCTACGCTGACGTCTCCACAGACGCTGTCCGTCCCTACCTGCCACAGCGACATCGCTACCAGGCCTTCCGTCAGTTTCACGATCTCTCTCACCCTGGCATCCGAGCTACACAGCACTTGATGACGTCTCGTTTCATCTGGGAGGGTATCAACAAGGATGTCAGACTCTGGACTCGTACCTGCACCAACTGTCAAGCCTCCAAGGTGACTCGGCATACTCACTCTCCGCCCGGCACTTTCACACCCGTAACGGAGAGATTCGACCACATCCACATTGACCTGGTCGGCCCCCTGCCACCCTCTGCCGGTCATCGTTACATTCTCACCTGTGTGGATCGTTTTACACGTTGGGCCGAAGCCGCCCCAATCACTGACATCACAACGAACACTGTCGCCCACGCTTTCATCGCTACTTGGGTCTCCAGGTTCGGTGTTCCTCTCAGCCTCACTTCAGACCGCGGCGGCCAGTTCGAGGCCAACGTGTGGAACAAGGTCATGACCCTGCTCGGCATCCGCCGCTACAGGACTTCCAGCTACCACCCGAGGGCCAATGGCATGGTCGAACGGTTCCATCGCCAACTGAAGTCCTCCCTCATGGCCTCCACCCAACGAGAGAATTGGTCCCTGGCTCTCCCCATTGTTCTCCTCGGCATCAGGTCCTCCCTGAAGGAAGACCTACACCACTCCTCGGCTGAGCTGGTTTACGGCACCAACCTTAGGCTCCCAGGCGAACTTCTAGTCAAAACACCCGACCCTGCACCCTGCAGCGTCCAAGACTTCGCCTCCCGCCTCAAAGGTGTCATGAGAAGCCTTCAGCCAGTGCAGCCTCGTTCTTCCCCGATGAAGACCTTTGTGAGCCAGGACCTCGACACCTGCACCCACGTCTTCATACGCGTGGATGCCGTCCGCCGGCCTCTGACACAGCCCTACCAGGGACCCTACCTCGTCCTGAGAAGAACCAGGAAGACTGTCACCATTGACAGGAACGGTGCTCAAGACGCAGTGGCCATCGACCGAGTCAAACCGGCATATCTGTTGGCCCCAGATCAGGCTCCTGTTATGTCTACCATCAAATTGGAAACAAGACAACAGCACCGCACCACTAAGATCTCTTTCCTCCTTCGTCGTCACTAGGGGGGGAGTATTGTAGCAGTCTCCCCTACACTCCATAGAGA
>JAPQNM010000741.1:2500-10000 GCA_029783475.1 Metacarcinus magister | reverse complement strand
GCCGGCGCTGGTTGACCTCTCCAACTGCTTGTTCGCTGGCTTCCCCGCCACTACCCCACCCCCTTGTCCAGGGGTAGGGGAGTAGTCTAACCGAGGCAAGCTCCACGCCACCGGACCGGGGAAAGACAGACCACCTCAGCTCTATCACCTGACAACACCTCAACTTGCTGCTGGTTCTCAACATTCCAAAGGCACTTCTGGAGACTTGGGCTCCCATCCAGTGTGCCCTTCAACTGTACCTACACCATTCGACCCTTCCTGCTGCCTGAGGTGCTATCTACGTTGCCGAATGTTGCTGCCGCGCATCTCACGCTCCAGGGAGCTGTTCAGGGAGTTTATTGGGTGCCATACCCCTGCTCTGGTAATTGTTTACGAGCAGATCGTCGTTAGTGATTTATTTTGGCTGTTAGCCTGCTGATTGTTATTATTGTGTGTGTAAATATATTCGGGGTATCATACTCCATGACTTTTCTTCCCCACAACTCTCTAGAATCATAATATTAATTGGTAGTCACCTCGGCCCTGACATATTGGCGACCTCGCCAGGATAAGAACAACCAATTATTTATTTTTTTTTAACAGATTGTGGGCTTTAATCTGTAAGTCGCTGCCGCGCGCCATTGCTACCTGAGGCCCGGGAGTAATGTTATGAGAGTGCTTTGATTGCTGTCAAACTCTTGCTTTTCCAGATTTTGCACGTGAGGAGTTGTCCAATTTTTTTTTTTGTGTTGTGTTCTCTGTTTGGTCTTCTCTATGTCTTCCTTTCAAGAACTGAAGGAGCAGGGTGAAGCCCTCGGTCTGCATGGCAAGGAAATTGGCCAGTGGATCGTAGAACAACAGAAACACGAAAGGGAAGAAAGACAAGCTGAGAGAGAGAAGGATAGAGAAGAAGGACAAGCTGCGAACGAAAGAGAAGAAAGACAAGCACAGAAAGAGAGAGAAGAAAGACAAGCACAATCTGAGAGGGAGAAAGAGATCAAGCTGGCAGAAATTGCAGCTAAAGGTAAGCTCTTAGTCCTACCATCACATGATCCTGTTTCCAGACCTAGTCTACCACCATACAAAGATGAAGAGGACATTGCCACCTACTTAACTAGGTTTGAGCGAGTGGCCGAGATGCTGGTTTTACACAGAGATACCTTTGCCGTTTGCCTGGGTTGCCTCCTTACTGGGAAAGCTGCCGAACTCTACACGTCCCTACCGTCATCTACCACTGAGGATTACGAGTTACTGAAGCAAGCCTTGTTAACAGGCTTCAGTAAAACTCCAGATGGCTACCGGGTGGATTTCAGGTCAAACAAGATTAGAGTAGGACAGAACTACCATCAGTTCGTTACCCAGTTATCGAGGATGTTTGATTCTTGGGTTGAGTCTTCCTCTGTGGCCAATGTTTATGCTGATTTAAGGGAGTTTATCATCTTTACCAATTTTTGTCCTCCTTATCATCAGAATCACGCCTATTCATCAAGGAAAGAAGGCCTACCAAGCTGAAGGAAGCAATACAACTAGCAGATGACTGGGCATCTGCCCACAACGACTATCCTAAGGTCTCTTCCTACAACAACGTTAAGAAAATCTCCCCTCGACTTGCTACTCCACTCCAGTCTCTACCTTCTTCTGGGAGTCAGACTCCCTCAACCTTGACTTGTCACAATTGTGGGGTAGCAGGACACATACGACCACGCTGTCCCAGGAATCCTCGAGTATTCAAGGGTGGAACTACTACTACGCCCCCCTATAAGGTTGGATTTTGTTTGGAAGATCATAAAGTGACTAACTTCTCAGTTACGGGGACTATTAATGGGTCATGGTCTTCCTCTATAATTAGAGATACTGGATGCTCTGGAGTTGTAATTTCCGAGGAAGCCTTGCCAGACATTGACTCATCACTCTGCCCCAAAGTACAAATTGCTGACTATTTGGGACGCATCGACGAATTTCCTATCGTTAAGTGTTACTTACGGTGCCCATTTTACACTGGTTGGACAGATGCTGTAAGGGCCCCAATTAAATTTGCTAGTGCTCTTGTTGGGAATATTCCCGGGGTACAAGATCCTGATAGTCCTGATTCTCTCCAATTGCTTGTTCGCTGGCTTCCCCGCCACTACCCGACCCCCTTGTCCAGGGGAATGGGGGGTAGTCTAAAAGAGGCAAGCTCCACGCCGCCGGACCGGGGACAAACAGACCGCCTCAGCTCTCTCACCTGACAACACCTCCACCTGCTGCTGGTTCTCAACATTCCGAAGGCACTTGGGCTCCCTTCCAGTTTGCCCTTCAACTGTACCTACACCATTCGACCCTCCCTGCTGCTTGAGGTGCTATCTACGTTGCCGAGTGTTGCTGCCGCGCATCTCACACTCCAGGCAGCTGTTCAGGGAGTTTATTGGGTGCCATACCCCTGCTCTGGTAATTGTTTACGAGCAGATCGTCGTTGGTGATTTATTTTGGCTGTTAGCCTGCTGATTGCTATTATTGTGTGTGTAAATGTATTCGGGGTATCATACTCCATGACATTTCTTCCCCACAACTCTCTAGAATCATAATATTAATTGGTAGTAACCTCGGCCCTAACATATATATATATATATATATATATATATATATATATATATATATATATATATAAATAAATATATATATATATATATATATATATATATAAATATATATAAATATATATATATATATATATAAATATATATATATATATAAATATATATATATAAATATATATATATATATATATATATATATAAATATATAAATATATATATATAAATATATATATATATAAATATATATATATATAAATATATATATATATAAATATATATATATATATATATAAATATATATATATAAATATATATATATATATATATATATATATATATATATATAAATATATAAATATATATATATATATATATATATATATATATATATATATATATATATATATATATATATATATGTCAGGGCCGAGGTGACTACCACGTCAAGAGGTTTGGCGAGGTATGAGAGAAAAAGGAGTACCGGAAAAGTATGTGAGGATAGTCCAAGAAATGTATGAAGGAACAAGAACACAGGTCAGAAGCAGTGTTGGTTCAACAGACTGGATGCCAGTAGAAGTTGGCTTACATCAGGGATCGGCCTTAAGCCCTTACATTTTCGACCAAGTGATGGATGTGATGTCTGAGGGGATACGAGACCAGTCCCCTTGGTGCATGCTGTATGCGGACGATATTGTGTTATGCAGCACTGACAAGGATAGTTTAGACACAAAAGTTGAGCAGTGGAGGAGACCTTTGGAAGATAGAGGTCTTAAGATCAACAGGAAAAAGACAGAATACATGATGTGCAACGAAGACAAAGAATCTGAGATCTGTATGCAAGGGGAAAGACTGAAGAGAGTGGAGAAGTTTAAATACCTAGGTTCAACAGTGACTGAAAATTGTAATCTGGATGAAGAGATCACGCATAGAGTGCAGGCAGGATGGAAAAACTGGAGAAAGATGTCAGGGGTGCTATGTGATCGGAGAATAAGTGTAAAGATTAAGGGAAGAGTGTATAAGACGGTAGTAAGACCAGCAATGATGTATGGAGCTGAAACATGACCGTTTAAGAAGAGGCAAGAGAAGAAGTTGGAGGTTGGTGATATGAAAATGCATAGATGGATGTGTGGAGTGACAAAAATGGATAAGATCAGGAACGAAAAGATAAGAGGAACCACGAAGGTGGTGGAGATTTCGAGGAAAATACAGGAGAGAAGACTGCAGTGGTTTGGTCATGTGAAGCGAGGGGAGGAGGAATATGCGGAAAGAAGAGTGATGGAGATGGAGGTACGGGCAGGAGACAGAGAGGAAGACCAAACCGGAGGTGGATGGACTGTGTAAAGGAGGACCTGAGGGAAAAACAACTGTCAGAGGATGATGTGTACCAACGGGCCAGGTGGAGGAAAGCTGTCAAAAACATCGACTCCACATAGACGTGGGAAAAGATGTATAGAGAAAGAAAAAAAAATATATATATATATATATATATATATATATATATATATATATATATATATATATTAACTATTATTATTATTATTTATTTATATATTTTTTTTTTTGTGTTAATCCTAAGGCTTAATGGAGGCGTTGAATGGTCGGCCTCCGCCTGTTAGTAGCGCAGGTTAGATTTTTTAAGTGACGCCTTGTTTCTTGTTGAGAGGCTCATGCTGCCTGTGGAGGCTCCTCGTTGCATTTCGCATTGCAGATCCAGTTGAGGATAGCGTTGATGGCAGCATGAGAGAAATTTTTCGCCAAAGAAAAGTGGCCAGCTCGTCGCGGGACTCGAGCTCGGGGCTCTAAGCTGGTTTGCCTGCACGCTAGCCTGCACGCTAGCCCCAAGGCGCACGCACACACACACACACACACACACACACACACACACACACACATATATATATATATATATATATATATATATATATATATATATATATATATATATATATATATGCAACTAGCCAAGTGTAGGAAATCTTTTTAATTGATATTAACTTCAGTTAACAAATAATCGTTTCCATTTCTATTATGAAATAATATGCATACTAACTAACCTCTACGGGAGCCGTGATCCATTGGTCCAGCTGGGCCTTGTAGGGTGCGTCGTGTGGAATGGGCCAACCCGAGGCTCCTGGGTCGAGGGATTCACGTCCCACGTACAAACGGGAAGTACTGTCTACATCTGTGAACTTGTTAGCGATCTGGTATTTGAGGAATCTCTTTCCACCCAGATGAGCACGTCTAGGGTGATGGAAGACAGGTACATGGGTTATACATTCAGTGTCATGTAAAAAAAAAAATTTATATTGCCATTGTTCGGAGAAGAATAACTCCCTTGATCTGTTTACTTAGGTTGATGAGGAAAAAACGTGGCAACATACTCCCTACATTATGTTAACGTAGGTTGGACCTCGCTCTTAGTTAGCAATTATTATGCTGTTGCAATACCTATTCTTTAACACTATCCTGCCTGAAAAAAATACTTGCTGCAATTCTGCTTACGTCAAACGCATCACAACTTCTAGCAAACAACATGTGTTTATGATTTTATTCCTATCTAAAGTATTTAATTTATCAGAAATGCTGTCTAGTACAAAAGGAATCCTCCTTTTCAATGAGTCTTGTAAAATATGGTGTTACAGCATTTCTTATACAAAGGAATACAAAGGAATACAAAGGAATAACAGGCAACAACAGCCCTGGTGGGCCTTACAAGGTTGCCTGTGTAGCTACTCTACTTCTATATTCTCTACAAACTTCTTTCCTTGCTCCTTTCCTTACTTGTATTGCAGTGCTCCTCGCAGCCCCACCAGGACGCTTGGTCCCACCTGCATCAACCTGGCGAGGGCATTAAACAGTGGCGACTTCGAACTTTTGTAATATTTGTAGTGGGAGTCTCCATAAGGCGGAATCGTTACCCTGGAAATCCCAAAAAATATATAGCTGAAGCTGATTGTTGAACCAAATTGAATGAATTCATTAATAGTAATGAGTATGTGTGTGTGTGTGTGTGTGTGTGTGTGTGTGTGTGTGTTTGCGTGTGTGTGTGTGTGTGTGTGTGTGTGTGTGTGTGTGTAATTATATATATATATATATATATATATATATATATATATATATATATATATATGTATATTTATACCTGTCCACGTTATCAACGAGCTGCTGAATAGTCTCTGCACGTGGAGGATATTTGGGTATGGTGAGGGAAGCTGTCAAGTTGCCGCGGTAAGCCAGAACTAGAATGAGGGTGAACAGGAGCCAGGCGGCCACCAGAACCCTGTTGGAGGAAGCGCTGGGCAGCCGGTGAAGTAAACTCTGAGTGAGGAACATTCCTGCCATATCGAGGTACACTGTCCCGATACCTGCTGTTCCTCCACATAATTTCTGATCCACATAATTAACCTGGAAATACAACGCAATTGTCTGAAATTATGCAGGAATACAAAATATTTATCCTATAGTATATACATAATAAAAATACAAATAACAGGAAAATTTCAAGTGAGATTAAGTGGAAACAAAAAAGTCTTTATCGGCATTGGGCAATGATTAAAATACAATAGTTATGTACATATGGGTCTGAATCAAATTACTTTTTTTCAGAAAGCATCTCCTTCATTAAAAATCAATAATTTACCGCAATGTAAGTGAGGGGGACGAGTAGAATCGAGCCCATTATGGCCAGCCACACAGGGTATGCCAATGGGTAGTACAGACTCTGCCATTGAGGCTCCTGGCTTGGTTTGGCCATGGCGAAGGAGACATAAGAAAACTCATAGGTGTGAGTGAAGTCATACTTTTCAGCTCTCACAGTCATTAGAATATAATAAATAGCAGCGATGAACGATACACGTTCCTCTACCTGTCTCGTCACCTGAGGGAAAAAATAAATATAAATGCATCTCGGTAACACTTGTTTAAATGTTTGTTCCAGTTGACTGTTACAAAATACGTCTTCGTCTCCTTCTCTCACCTCTGCCCATGAGTTACTGGGCAAGACCCGGAAGGTGAAGTTGAGAGCTGCCGCCACGAACATTAGGTGTTGATAGTCGGATCCTTCGTATCTGGAGACGGAGGTTCCATCAGAGGTCTGCATCTTTACCTCGTCCCAGTAAGGCATAAACGGCATGGTAGTAACGTTTATCACCGTCGTGTGAAAACTAAAGGGAAAGAAAAAGAAAATATTATGTGTGGGGTAATTTATTTTTCAATATAAGTGGGTTTCGAGTAAGCAATGTGGTAAAAAAAAAAGTGATAGTTTACGTCATTGTCTTTCACTCAAAGTGCAGTATCTAAAGTCTTTTATCTCCATAGTTTATTTATGTGCGTGTTTTAGTGTATCTTGAACATTTAGAGCTGTTCTGGCAATGGAACACCGAGTGAAAATAATCAAAACATCTTGCCGTCAGAAGGCATTTTAATTTAATATACTACCTACAGTGGCAATACACGTATACTTTCAAAATGCTGCCTCAAAAGCTTACTTCTCAAATTTCTCGGAGAAAGGTAATATATGACGGTGCAGAAGCAATCCTTTTCTTGGCGTCCAGGTAGCAACCTTCACTAATTTGGCACCACTGGCACTGTACGGCAGGTAGGTGTACCCGAAACACCTGTCAAACAATAAACAAATCAGTTATACATATCGTTTTCATTAATTTTCATATTTTCGTGTCTTATCCAATAATATATATATATATATATATATATATATATATATATATATATATATATATATATACTATATAGATGGAGAGATTAATAGATAGATAGATACAAAGATACATACAAAAATACATATGTATTACGTTAATTGGACTGCATTACATTATATTAGGAAACTCTCCCTCAAGGTTGAGGAAGACTGCGTTCATCATGGAAAAGGTCCAGTAGGTGGGAAGAAGTGTCTCCAGATGGCGGACCACTAGACGAGTCACAACTA
>JAPQNM010000736.1:0-31635 GCA_029783475.1 Metacarcinus magister | reverse complement strand
GCAAACATTGAACTAGCGGGCCAGTAACGGCAGAAGAGCGGCATAACGGATACTGGCATTTAGCAAACGGGTCGATTAATATTCGAAATCTGATTCCTGCATTGCATTTATATTGGATAGCCGTTATCGGGCCGTTAACCTTTTTTATTATAACGGGTTGGTGACTACCGGCCCATATCCGGCATACAGTAAGAATACCGACAAAGAAATTGCAGTAATATTCTTAATTTATTTCCCCATGTTTACTGCAAATTAGATAATGTTCAACTGTTTTTAAAAGGACATTGAATTTAATTTCTAAGTCAAAAGAAATTTAAATATGCCGCATGCAGTTGGTTGCATATTCAATGTATACGATTCTTATATAAAAAAAAAGCTTGATATTAAAGAATTGTAACTATATTGTATAATAAAAATATAAATTATCTGTGTAATTTATTGTGTGTAGCATTATGATTCTTAAATATTATTAATTTAAAAAATATTATTGGAACATGTTTACAAGCGCAGATTCCCGCGCTCTGTTCATGCACGTTGAACTCTTGCTGCTGATCCTGTGATGGCCACTTTTTTCATCTGCTACTCTTTGTTCTGTAAGCTTTTCCTTATCATTACTCATGTAACACAAATTCAGGGTAATATTGTGATTCACCTCCATATGGTCTCAACACGCCATCACCACCTGTCATCTTCTTGTCCCCTGGATTGCCAAACCAGGAAAGATGCTGTAGGACCATGCAACATATATCTTGTTAGCTTGTACTTGCTAGATAATGTCATCAACGTGGACAATTCAGAGGAAAGCGAAAAGAAAATTTAAGGAATTAACGCAAGCTGAAACTGAAACTGTTGGGTCACCTTCATGCACACCTATTGCCAGGGAAGTAAGTGATTTTGATGTTGAGAGAACTAGTCCTACTAGTAGTGAAACAACACCTTCTGTTAGTAGTTCTAGTGATGCTTCTGTCTCTAGTAGTGAAGAGGAAGACAATAGTGAGGTTAGTCCCAGGCACTGCATTAGAGAATGGGCACTGAAGCATGATATTCCTCATTCTGCTCTCAGAGACCTGCTTGGTATAATCAATCACTGTTATGATTCAAGTATTCCCTTAGATCCTCGCACTCTTTGTAAAACACCAGTGAACAAGTCTGATCAAATTAAACATATTTGTGGGGGAACATACTTTCATTTTGGTGTCATTGATGCTCTAAAAGAATATCTGGATTCCTTAAATGGAAATGAAAGATTTGCTAATGATTCTGTTTACTTGAAAATTAATTGTGATGGAATCCCATTATTTAAAAGCTCTTCAAAACAGTTTTGGCCAATATTAATTCAGTTTTCCACAGAGAGAAATATGCAGATTACTTCAAAACCATTTCCCATTGGCATTTTTTGGGGTAACACCAAACCTAACGATTTGACAGCTTATCTTGAGGACTTTTTGACATAAATTAACTTCTTAAAAGATGGTTATGAATACAGAAGTGCAAGGTATTCAGTTATTATTCACTCCTGTGTGTGTGATGCTCCTGCACGTCAATTCTTGAAATGCATTATCTCTCATTCAGGATACAATGGTTGTGAAAGATGTGTTCAAATTGGAAACTATGAAGGAGCAATGACATTTCCTGATAGCAATGCTCCAAAAAGGACTGATGCAGACTTTGCTTCCATGAAAGATGCTCATCATCATAAAGGCACAAGTCCACTTACGTCTATTAACATTGGTCTGGTTACACAGTTTGTTTTGGATCCTATGCATCTAATTTACCTTGGTGTAATGAAGAAATTGCTAAATATTTTTCTAAGAGGACCTCTTCCAACAAGAATTGGGTCAAGTAACAAAAATCACATATCATGTAAACTTGTGCAACTTTCATCCTACATGCCCATGGAGTTCTCACGAAAACCAAGATCACTTAAAGATTTTGACAGATTCAAAGCTACTGAATTAAGATCATTTGTGTTGTATACAGGACCAATTAGTCTGCTAGGGGTTATTGATGATAATATGTACAAAAATTTTCTTTTACTCCATGTAGGTATTTTTTTGCTGTCACTCCCTAATGCATTAGAAAATGTTGAATTGGCAAGAAGGATACTAAAGTCTTTTGTACAACATTTTGAGCAGTTGTATGGATCCAGGCATGTAGTTTATAATGTGCATAATCTTATACACTTACCAGATGATGTGGCCAAATATGGAAAACTTGATCAGTTTTCTGCATTTCCCTTTGAGAACTATTTAGGATTATTAAAAAAAATGCTTAGAAAACCTAACTGTGAACTTAGCCAAGTTGTAAATAGAATATTTGAGAAAAAAGGATTAAGGATGCCTGAACAAAGAAAAACTTTTCCATCACTACAAATGGAGCCTAACAATGGGCCCTGATGAATGCCATGAACCCCTCTGAATTCATTCAGTATAAAGTTCTTGCCTTAAAAAAATTTACCATTAAGGTTGACAGATGTAACAAGGGAATTATGGTAAACAACAGAGTGGGAGAAGTTGTAAATATTGTACAGAATAAAGAAAACAAAGATGTCTATATTCTCTATCAGTGTTACAAGCAATACAAGGATCTGTACACATACCCATTGAAATCAGGAAGACTTGGTATATATGTGACAGCTGGTAAAAGTGAAACAGTGTCACTATGTTCTTATAAAGAAATTCAACAGAAATACTCGATCTTCCCACTTGGCAGAAAAATGTATGCCTTTCCTCTTATCAACACAAATGAATAGTACTAAGCATAATCTAGCTATGGAAGTGTGAACTACAATGGGCTTGACCCACAGAAAACGATTCAGGTTACTTTTGGGTAGCCCTTCATATGATATTATATCAATAGGTTCACTTACAAAATTTCTGAATGGAAATGCAAGATTTTGTTATATGTATATACCGTAATGTCAGTACCTAAATGACTCGAATGACAGGGTTGCCATGTGTTGTCTGTAGGCCCCAGCCCATTAGCCCAAGTCTGAGTTGATAGCTGATAATGGAGATTGGGAATATAGTAGGTATCCATACATGACCGCATTTTCATTTTTCTGATCTTTCTTTTCACATCTTAACATAGATTCCTGGTGGGGCTGAATCCAGTATTCCCATGGGTCCAAGAAAAGAAGGGATGCGGTGCAATCCGTGTGGTCGCTGCACAAGTTGCCATGTTGCTAGCACGAATTGCACCGCATCCCTTCTTTTCTTGGTAACCATGGGAATACTGGATTTAGCCCCACCAGGAATCTATGTTAAGATGTGGAGGACTATACCTCTGTCTTTTGTCTTCTCTACGTTGTTTTCTTTATTGGAGCTTCTCTTCATACCTATTGGATTACAGTTCAGGTCTCAGTATGAGTCAGCATAAGCCAAAATTTGCTGTTGTGTTTGAGCATGAGGGTGACGTAAGTGTCATCCCATGTAGCTGGCTGAACAAGTCGGAAACTCATGGCTACTGGCCATCTTTTAAGGATGGTAACAAGATAACAAAGGCCATCAGAGAAGCCTACAAGCCTGACACAACACAGTGGACACAGTTTGGAGTACGAGTGTTGTCAAAAGCTGGTAAGCACTTGAATGTTCTTTTGTCATAACATGCATAATCCTATATACCTAGCACAGGTGGGCACTGTCAATCTAAATGTTAACTTCTTTAACCTTTAACCCGTTAACCAAAAAAATAATTTTGATAGCTATTAATCAGTTAATTCTGTAAAAATGTAATGGAAGTTATCGATAAACCATTAACATTAATTTTTATTAGAAATTTATTTTTTGCTCGAAAACTACATAGAAACACCTATAAAAAGTGCCGAAACTATAAAATCAGTCTTCTGGTCTTTTTAAGGGCTTTAGAACCCTTTTTTTTATATTTATTTTCTTTATTTATTTTGCTTTAGATTGGAAAAGGCTGATTTTATAGTTTTAAAAGTTAAATTTTTACCGAAAATGTTAACATCGTTAATTAACGATGAAAGATTTGGTGCCCAGGATTGTTAACGGAAGTCAAATATAACGGAAGTTAATTAGTCCGATAACGATTTCCAAAGTCAACTTAAAAATTGAATTGTTAACAAAAATTTTAACTTTGTTAATCAACGATTAACGGATTAACGGTTTGATACTTAGTCATATATACTGTGATGTTTTTTGTGAAAAAAATTTATAAAAAATGTCCCAGCCATTAGTAGTGGTACCAGATTGTGTGTGTAATAAGTGGCCTCACTGTGGAAGGGGCACAAGTCTGGAGAACCATGAACAGTGTTAACAGTGTAAATGTGATGAAAATGTAACTCAAGTTCTTCTTTTTTTTTCTTTTGTGACCATACTTGTTATCATGATGAGGGAAGCATTGGTGATAGAGGCTGGGACCCTATGTAGAGAGGAAATTTCTTTCCCCTGCCTTGGGACTCTGCCCTCAACTCGACCAATTTTGTATAGGTAGCAAAATACCTATACTGAGTATATAGGTATGCTCTGTCAGGCCTTGCACTGCCCCCAGCCCATTATCATTTGTATATTTCTTAAAGGCATTCTCCAGTTGCACAGAAAGGGCCACACTCATACTGAGGAGATTTTTGTGATATGGGTGAACAAGTGTGATTTTAAGATATTTTCTCTAAATTATATATTTTTATTTGTTAGTTGACTACAGTGATGATTTTCTTTAAACTATATATTTTCATGTATCAGGTGACTACAGTGAGGCACGAAGACTGTGTGAGAAGGCAGAAATAACCTCTGATCTTCAGAGTGACATGGAATATGGACGAGGAAAAAGAAAGTAAGAAACGTGTGTACTCTGACCCTAATAATTCTGCAATGATTGTTGTTCAGTATCACAATAGTGTGGAGTACATATGAACATAAAATTACATGATCAATCCATTTTAGGTATAAAAATGCGATTTTCTGAAAAATTAGACTGAAGAGATGTAGACAGACATAGAATATATACAATTGTTCCTCCAGGATTCATGGGAAAAGGGCATGGAGCCCTCAGTCTTCTTCTGATGACTCGTGTTCAACTTTGATCCTTCCTCGGGATAAGAGTCTGCCTTCACCTCCAGAATTAGATAATTTAGATGACATATACACTCCTTCATATCCCCTGAAGAGGATGAATGCCACAACTGAGAGACTGGACTTAAAAAGTGACTTGCAGATGAAAGAGAGCAGCTCCAGTACATCCCTCAAACACTCACTACTTGATTCAGCTGCAGCCACAAACAGTACGTAGTTTATTTTTTTCTTGGTTTCTTAGTGAAAAGGAATTCTTAAACTTTTAGCTACCTGTAGCTTATATATATATATATATATATATATATATATATATATATATATATATATATATATATATATATATATATATATATATTTGTATCTTAGCTATTTATGATTTAATTACTTTTATAACTGCTTTCTATTTTTTATTGAAATATATTCTCAAAATAGTAAAATTTAAGACTACAGGAAGGTTCCGATGACACGAGTAGTGAGGTTGCATTGGAATTGTTCGTATAGTGAATTATCGTATAACGAAACACCATAACTAATGGCAAAAAAGGGATTAGGTTCAGTGACCTTTGGCAAAGGTAACTTTTCAAGCTAAAACGAATAATACCAAAGTTAAAATATACAATACCAAACCCAACAAACGTGTTCATATAACAGAACTGTTGACAAAGCAACTGAAAGAAAACAGCATATGAAGAAAATTATTTCATATTAATTAAACATTTAAAACGGGCATAACACTCACCAATCTAAAACTCTCTCACCACTCTTGTGCCTCTTAACAATTTCTACCTGCTGTGCGAGTGTAATTGGCACTCTAGCTGGCTTAGCCTTTCTGCTAAGACTCGCACTGGAACTCAGCGGCCGCTTGGGAGGCACAGTTATCACTTGAGGGGCAAAATAAGGCACAATCTATACAATATATTCAAAATTAACTCAATAAAGGAATAGAAATCAAATTTGTCTGATGTAAAATCCCCCATATATTCATACAATTCAGTTACGATACTAAGAAATTATAATTTACTGGTACTTTAAAGATGGAATTTGGATTGGAATGCAGTATTCGCAATTCGCATTCGTGTTCGCTGAATATTAAAACAAAAAATTTGCATTCGCAAATGCAAAAAATATACATTTGTTCCATCTCTAATGTATATCATACTATTAATCACATTCCTCAAATTTCAGTGTTAAAAGAAATTTACAAAGTGCAGAAGACGGTACTGCATGCAGTGTCCAAGTGTCTTGCTACTGTTGAAGATCAAGGGAAAACTATAGCATCAATGCACCATTTATTTAAAACCTTGAAGAGAGAAAATGAATGCATGCAAGCGGGAGAAGATGAGTTTTGCAGTTTAAGAGAAATCATTCCAATTGAGTCATTGGAAAACTTTGATGAAGTAGATAAAAGACTACATGAAGATTCAGATTTCAAGGCCCTCATGGTACAGTAATTATAAATATTTTGTTGATATATATTATCTCAGTGTTTGGTGTTTTTATTGTGGCTGATCTTACTATACAATATAAAAACTATTGAGTGATTTCACATACAATAAGGTTGAGATTTCGTTTTATAATGTATGATAAAAAATATCCTTTGGAGCTAGATGAGGTACTTAAGAAATTTACTGTAAAGGTGCCACATAAAACATGAATTCTTAAGTAGTACAGTACTGACTGTGTTCCTCAGAAACACTTTGAATTCAGACGTGCTTGCACGACAGGATCAAACCTTAAGTATAAGTATCTTCTGTTTGATAGATGCTTGTATGCTCTATTTTGATAAGTTCAGTTACCTCAAATGATGGTATTAAGTAGCTGAAAGGCTTGAAAAATATCCTGTGATTAATCAGCCTTTTGCTTTCATTCTTTGAAGTTAACTTTTTTTTCATAATTTCTTGTTGAAAATTCTACACTATAGAAATTGTTTTTCACAAGCTCTTTTTTTTCCAGAAACGAGGCTCAGCTTGCTCGGTGGGACTAATATCAAGGTAGCAGTGAAGTTCTGTGTTGATGCAACAATGACTAATGCATTGCAGAATAAGTTTAATTGGGAAGGAAGGCTGGGTTGGAAAACAAAGTCAAATGAAGTTAAGAGGGCCTTTAAGACTACAAAACTCTGCTCAGTCATTACAAGTAAGTTTTTTTCTTCAATAGGGATAGATTGTTAAACTGTACTTTAGACAAAAAATGTTGAGTTGATAATTTTATTGACAGGTGTGCTACTCTACAAATCACATCTGTCAACAAATGAGGATGAGATTGGGAGAACTCTCAGGAATTACTTGAGGAATGCTGGAGACAGAAGTGGGGGGCGTTTGCGGCGTATCAAAGTTACTGGGGGTAATGAAGCGTCTGCATCTGATTGAATCCTTATGTGAACTGCTGTTATGATTTCCTTTTTTTGAGTACTAGTTCTCTCTCTCCTTCCCCCTCTATTTTTGGCATAAATCATGGTAGCATAATTTTATTTAAGTTGTGCTTATTCTAAGTGTAGAAAAGTCTGTGGTGGGTCACAAGTAATAGTTTTTTTAATGAAATGTTTTCTTCATGTTTTCATCTAGTGCCATGTATGTACATTTGTGGACATATGAAACAGAAACACCCCGTCCCACAGCGAGGTGGTGTAATGCTAGCCACACCTGGTAACATTGCTAAGAATGTAACTTCATCAGGTTTCGTTCGGTTGCTAGGGTGAATTGAACACTTCATCGTTGACGCTAAGCACAATTACGTACTGCTGGTATATAAAGTGTCCTGGCTAACAATATAATTAGCTTTTTTTTCCAATATGCATTGTTCATGACGCAAAACTAAACCACTCTTGAAATTCATGCTATTCATATTAACTGCCATTATTTATGTGGTGCATTGTGTAAAATTACTATAATCATGACATGCCATTATTAGTAGACTTTTTGGTGGGTTATTGTTTAAATTGTTACCACCAATAAATGTGCTCAGCGTCAATGATGAAGTGTTCGGTTCTCCCTAACCACCAAATCAAACCTGAAGTTCCCTTCCTAGCAATGTTACCAGGTGTGGCGAGCATTACACCACCTTGCTGGTGGAAGGGGTGTTTCTACTTCATATGTCCACAACTGTACCAAGGACATTTCATAATAACAAAAAGCTTAAAATTATTGTATCACAGGAAGCATATTTTCCTTTGCAAAAAGGAATTTATATTTTTACTACGGAAACAAAGCATTGCTTGAAGGAATAGAAAGCCTCATGCCTAGTCAATCTTACTAGACATTACTGCTACTTCATCTAGTCAAGCAAAAAGGAATTTATTTATTTACTTTATCTAATTAAGCAAAAAGGAATTTATTTTTATACTTTAGAAATAAAGGAAAGAGTGTCTAAGGCTATGGAAACATTATACCTAGTCAGTCTCACTAGCCATTACTATAACTTTTCAACATCATTCTTTATTTCTGTAATAAATTTTTATAAATTATAGTTGTTCTCTAAATTTTTTTCCCTGTAATTACAAAAAAAGGTGTTTAATTGTGACTAAAACTTGGGAGAAACGAAATATTATGAGCTCCCTACTATAGAAACACAAAACTCATATAATGTTTCACAAATCAAGGTCATGAAAAAATTCAGGGTCAAGATTTTAGTCACTGACTGTACATTGCTACCATCTCTGTCAATCCCTTGTTCATCTCATACTGGACTATATGTTAATATCTTGTACATGAAAGGTATGCTGAGTATGTACAGTTGCAGACGATAGTTTCATTCTACCCATGGCAACACTTAGACCAATTCTGTCAACAAACAATGTCACATGGGGAGTTATGATGCATTAATCTTGATTAGTGGCCTTGTCTGGGTGATGCCTCGAGTGGAAAGAAACTTGCCCACAACTGTACGTACATTTTATTAAAATGCTAATTCATTGTTATTGTCTTATGACATCATGCCAAGCTGTGAATCTGCTGGCCCGGGTTTGAATTCCGGCCTTGGCAGTTGGTGTGCAGCCCACTCAGCAGTTCATCTTCCTTATCATGTTGATGTAAACTGGGTAAGATAAATTAGCAACCCAGAAGTCATTCTGGCCCTGTGCCCTGGGGTAGTGAATTCTTATTCACCACAGGCTCAAGGGCTGATGTGACGGAGATTGGTGCCAACGTGGTGTGCTATTATATTATGCTTGCAACTTCTTTTCTTCCTTTTTTGATGACAAATTGTTACTTTTTGTGGTCTATTTATAATCAGTACTTTGTACTACACATGTGCAGTAATAGTTTACTTTATATATATATATATATATATATATATATATATATATATATATATATATATATATATATATATATATATATATATACATATATACATATATGCAGAGGTACCGATCATTGTATAAGTGAAAATAAATTAGTAAAGGTCTTAGACTGGCATCATGATGCTGGATAGATATCGGGAGTGGGGATCCAAGACGTCGGAATGATGCTGGTCCGATATCAATCTCAAAAATTTTAACTTTTTCCCTTTACATATACAATAATGGCCCATTAAATGTTGGGTATATAATGGCTTCCAGTAATCGACCCAGTATGGTCCAGATTGTTCACCATTACTGGGCCGCTGTGCATCCGGATAACTTTTATTAATCGGACCGATAAATCATGACATTATGGCCCATCATGAACAATATCGGAAATTCGATAGTGGCCCAATATTTGTCCGCTTATTCAATTTTTGCTGGGTGTGTGCATCCTGGGCGCGTGAGAGGCAGGACCTTGGAGGGAAGTGGACAGGGTGGCCGGAGAAATGGCATCCTGGCTTCCTTAGGTCCTGCCTTCGCAAAGGGAGTGCATGGCTGTGTGTGGACTTGTGGAGGCTGTGTGTTCTGGGTGAACTTCTTGTGGGGAACTCTGTGCCCTGAGACTGTAATGTTGTGTTGTACCATGTAAGCGTGCTGTTTGTAAATATACCAGGAAAGGAGAAGTGTTGTTGTCTGTGTGTGATTTTAAAACCCCTTTTCCTGTCCCGCCAACCCTCACTACATGGATCCCCCCCAAAGAGAGCGTTACCTCAGGTAAGGAGAGGTAACGTGTTTTGCGACACCCTGCCTTGGAGGGAAGTGAAAAAGGGGGGTGTGCCGTAACAATATGACACATATTTAAGCTAAAAGACCATTAGTATATTGAAATTAAATATATTTTCCATTAAAGGATTGATAATATGTACAATTTTTGGTCTGAGGAAATTGGCCTATTCATTGGTCCCATGACACTATTATAAGTCTCATGGAAAAAGTTCGTGAGCAGAAGAAGAAGAGAAGTGCTTCCTCCATATATATATATATATATATATATATATATATATATATATATATATATATATATATATATATATATATATATATATATATTGCCATGAATTAAGTACTCACAAAAATATTCAATTAATTTAGAGTACAATATAGTTAACTAGTGATTCATTAACTGGTTCAGTACTGTTTGGACAATGTCACCCCAACACCGTTATGTTTGTTCTAGGCCAATACAATCGATTCATACTGGATATGTGCTGGTCCGACATAAAGTTGCCACTATGCCGATATACCATTATTTGCCAGCATCGGCCCGTACTTTCAATGTTTGCAGGGTATCCTCTGACCATCTATAGGTCCTATCATTCACTTCCACACACTGCGCTCTCACTCTGAACAGAAGGTCACCATAGGCTACCATCATACCAAACTTAATGCTTTGGGGCCTCTTTCTCCCTATAACACCTCAGAGTTTCCTTTCTATCCATCTTATTCTTCCACTCGCTAAGTCCATCCACTTTCACTGCTCTATCTATCTCCCTTTTCCATTTTCTCTCATCCCACTCTGCCCCCTCTCTGTTTCTATCTGTCATTATACCAGCTAAGGGTCCCGCGTTCGAGCCTCGGAGGGCACGGGCTGGCCACTTTTCTTCGTTACTACCGCTGAGTGGTCTAAGATCACCCACATGCTGCCATAACACCATCCTCGCCGGGACTGCAACGTTATATGCGCGAGGAGCTTCCGCTGGCAGCGTGAGCCTATCAATAAGAAGAAACAAGGCGTCACTTAAAAAATCTAACCCGCGCTACTAACGGGCGGAGGTCAACCATCTAAGGTCTCCCTGAAGCCTACCGGCGCCATGGGTAAAAGATAAAAAAAAAAATTAAAAAAAAGATCTTGATCTTGATCTTGATGTCGTAGAAACAACCGTTTCTACGACAGAGATGGTGTCCACCTCAATGACGAAGGAAATGCCAGGATGAGGCGACGACTCGTTGAGTGGGTGCAGGCCGGGTCACTCCGCTTCCTGAGCCGGGAGTGACGTGGGAAGCGTGATGCACTCACCCAAGATGAAGAAGTAAACGCAGTAAACGTATGAGTGATTGCATGAGAGTCGGGTGTATGAATGTGAAAGGTTGGGGACCGGGAAAGTATGAGGATGTGTGCAAGGAGCTGGATGAATGGCGTTTTGATGTGGTAGGGCTTACAGAGACGCAGCTAAGGGATGATGTGAGAATGGATGATAGTGCGTACGTGATGATTGGAAAGGGACGGAAGAAACAGGAAAGACGGGGAGGAGGCGTAGCTTTCCTCCACAGAAAAGACGAGAACTTAAAAGTATAAGAAATGGGTGTAGGAGAGAGTGAATGTAGTGAAGATATTCTAGCTGTGAGAGTGGAATGCATGAACCGTTGTGGAAAGCCTGAAAGAATGATAATTGCCGTGGTGTATATGACAGTTCAGAGTGAAAGAGCTCACAGAGAGAACAGTAGAAAATATAGTATTCTGAGAAAGTTTGTGAGAGAGTGCTTATTATGGGAGACATGAATGGCCACACAGGTATGCTAGGTGAACGGGTTAATGGGAATGGTGAGATGATGGTAGAGTTTGTGAGTGAGATGAACCTGGAAAACCTGAATGAGACCCTAGCAGAGGGGCGTGTGACATGGAATGCAAGGAACCAGGAGTCTGCAATTGACTACATGTTGGTGAATGGAAAAATGCGAGAGAGTGTGTCACGTATGTGGATAGATGAAGACGGTATGATTGATATTGTGTCAGACCACAATATGCTTGCAGTGGAATGTATGCTGAGTGAAAGGAATAAGAAAAAAAAAAAGAACACTAAGAAAAAGTGGAGACTGAGAGATGTGGGATGGGAGAACTTCCAGGTGGATCTAAGTGAAAGAGACTGGGAGATTGAGAGTATGCATGATGTGGATGATATGAATAAAAAGCTGTTAGAGAATGTAAGAGGTGCTGCCGAGAGACAAATAGGGACTGTGAGAATCAGTGGTAGAAGGAGAACGAGTAAGTCATGGTGGAATGAAGATATTAGCAATGCTAGAAGGGAACGAAAGAGACTGAATAAACACTGTAGGCGATTGAGAAAAAAGAGGCGTGAATGTGATGAAGCTGAGAATGAGTATCAGAATGCATGGGAAGCATATGTGAATCAACAGCGACTGACAAAGAAAAAGATAATGAGTGCCAAAGGTAAGAGTGAAAGGAGTGTGATCCAGACTCTGAGAGAGAAAGGACTGGAGGGTGGACATGAATGGTATAGATTTCTGAGAGGTGAGAAAATGTCTGAAAGTGAGAATGTGGAAAGTCTGAAAGTGAATGGTGAAGTTATCACAGAAAAAGAAAAAATGAAGGAGGCAGTTAAAAGGTTTTGGGAAGAAATAGGAGGGGTAGGAGAAGCCCTTGATGTGAGAGAAGGGTGTGTGTCTCTGGAAAGGAAAGATGCGAATGAGCTGAATGAAAGGATTAGTAGGGAAGAAGTTGAGAAGTGTGTAAAGAAGCAGAAGAATGGAAAGGCTGCAGGATTAGATGATATCCCTTATGAACTGTATAAAAATGGAGGGGAAGTGGTGGTTGACTGGATGACTGACTTGTTTAGCAGAGTGTGGGAAGAGGAGCGAGTGCCGAGTGACTGGAATGAATGCAGTGTGACACTTATTCATAAAGGAGGTCATAGGAGTAAGAGTGAGATTAAGAACTATAGGCCAATATCCCTAGGGAATACAGTAGGGAAAGTGTTTAGTGCTGTGCTGAATGCAAGGTTGTGTAAGTGGGTTGAGAGAGTTAGGGTGTTAGGTGAAGAACAAAATGGGTTCCGTGTAGACAGAAGATAATATGTTTGTTATGAATGAACTGATTGAAAGGAAAAAGAAAGAGGGTAGAAAACTGTATGTGTGCTTCCTAGATATAGAGAAAGCATATGATAGAGTCAACAGAAGTAGGTTATGGAATGTTTTAGAGAAGATTGGGTTAAGTGAGAAGATAGTAAACATAGTTAGAAGTATGTATGTTGGTACGAGAGCTAAGTATAGATTAGGTAACCTTGAGACAGACTGGGTGAAGAACGAAAGAGGTGTTAGACAAGGATGTAGCCTCTCACCAACCCTTTTTAGTTTATATACTGAAGAGCTAGCTGCCAGGATAAGAAGAATGAATGTGGGAGTGAAAGTTGGAGAGGACAAGATATGCATGTTAACGTTGCAGTCCCGGCGAGGATGGTGTTATGGCAGCATGCGGATGATGTGGTTGTTATGAGTGAGTCGGCAGAAGAACTACAAAGTGTTTTAGATGTGATAGGAGGGTATGGAAGAGACTTTGGAGTGAGCTTTAGTAGTGAGAAGAGTAAGATAATGGTAGTCAATGGGTTAGAGAATGAGTGTAATACCACCTGGATGTTAGATGAAAAGGAGTTGCAACAGACTAAAGAATACAAGTACTTAGGAGTGTGGATGAGTACAGATGGATGTGAGAGAGCAAAGAATGAAAAGATAAGTATGACGAATCAATGGGTAGGTCGCCTAGGGAGTGCAGCAAGAATGAGAGCATGCAAGTATGAGGTACTGAGGGAAGTGTGGAAGAGTGTGGCTGTCACAAGTATCATGTATGGTATGGATGTAATGGCTTGGAATGAGAGTGAGATAGAAAAGTTAGAGGTGGGACAAAACAAGGTAGCTAGAATGGCTCTGAATGCACCTAGGTATGCAGCAGTAGACGCACTGAGAGGGGATATGGGGTGGAGCACTTTTAGGGAAAGGCAGATGAAAGCAACTCTGAGATATAAAGTGAGATTAGAGAGAATGAATGAAACAAACTAGCAAGAAAGGTATACTTGTGGACTCTAGGAGATAGCAAATGGGGAAACAAATGTGGGAAAATGATAGACAAGAATAGTATGTTAGTTAGGAGGGTGCACAGACCTTTTGAGGATAGACAGAATGTTGTTGAATGGAGAATGACAGATAGAAACAGAGAGGGGGCAGAGTGGGATGAGAGAAAATGGAAAAGGGAGCTAGATAGAGCAGTGAAAGCGGATGGACTTAGCGAGTGGAAGAATAGGATGGATAGAAAGGAAACTCTGAGGTGGTATAGGGAGAAAGAGGCCCCAAAGCAAGAAGTTTGGTATGATGGTAGCCTAGGTGGTGACCTTCTGTTCAGAGTGAGAGCACAGTGTGTGGAAGTGAATGATAGGACCTATAGATGATCAGAGGATAGGAGGAAAGAGTGTGAGATGTGTGACAGGGGTGTGGATGAGACTGTGGTGCATCTGATGTTAGAATGCTAGAGGTATGAGAGAGCACGTGCGGATATGATGAGAGTGTTTCTGAATGAATTAGGGCATGAAATCAATGTGGTGGTTGGAAGGACTGGTTGTGAGTGGATGGTGCTGCTGTTGGGACTGAATGGTGTGGCAAATGGACGAATGATAGAGGCTATGAAAGAATTCCTGGAAAAAGTGTGGAATGTTAGATTTAAGAAGTAATTCTGCAGAGTATTTTTTTTTTTTTTCTGCTGTGGTTTTTTTTGTTTTCTTTCACAGGTGCTGCCGATTCAAAGGCCTGGTTTGGGGGTAACTCAGACCTCCTGTGACATCAAGATCAAGTGTAATGCCCGAAATCTTTATGTCTTGTACAGTACCCCCCCCCCTATCATTCTTTAAATCAGTTTTCTATGAAAAGAAAATTATTTCCTTATATTAGCTTGAATAACATTCATTTCCAATTAAAATCAAACTCCATATCTTAAAGTAATTAACTTAACTAGATTTCCCTTCATAAGTTTGATAAGACAAAAGATGATGTAACATCTTATTAACCTTACCCAAACACAGTTTTTCGCGCCACATCCCAGCTGAGTTACCAAGTGACCTCAATTTTTCTCATGTATTATTTGAAATCAAATTCATTAGTTTAAATGGTAACACTTTTTCTACACCAAAATTAATTCTATATAATTTAGTAATAATCTCATATCTCAATGATCTGTAATTATAGAAATCAAATGTAAGAAAATTCTTAATGAGTCACCCTTATAGACGCTATCCTGCCTTCGCGGGAATCCATTGTTAAGCTCAGTCCGCGTCTCTTCCCCCCCACGATCAGGTCGGTGTATTGAGTGTTACCTAAACATCTCTTAATATTTCCTAAATCCTTAATCGTTCAGTGTTCTCATGTATTCAATAATCTTCCCTGTGAATATGTAAAGTCATTTAAAGCCCTTTTAAGGCTGATTATTAATTAATAATAGCAACTCTTCCATTTTTATTATGGGGCTGCATTTGAGACCGCATGGTTCTCTTTCCACCCTTAAATATGTTTCATTGGTCATTATATATCCCTTTCACCTTAATATTTGTTATATTCAAGTATTATCCCCTTTGAGTGTGTTGGGAGTGTATTGTTTAACTCAGTCGCGTCCCTTCCTCCCCACGATCAGGTTCCACCTCAGTGCCACACCAACACATATTCACACACACACACACACACACACTCACATTGGTTTCCCCATTAGATGTTTGTCTTAGTTTGATCATATGTTTTGATTAAGAAATAAGTCTGGAAAGTGAAGATTAAGTTGGACAGTGTTAAACCTAGGAAAAATTTGTGATTGAATTTGTTTTGTGTATTAATCAAAGTGAAAACCTGTGGAGTGACCACCAGTCCTTATTGAGGTCTTTTGTACCCAATAACTGAATAATTACACTGTATGTCAACTTGTGGACAATGAAAGGAAAAGATTAGTTTTGTTAAATTCTTCCCCCCAAAATACGATCATAACCCGCCCCCGGCATGACACTGGTGGTTTAGCGGTGGGATGAATCAAAGTAATAAATTACTTGGCTAGAGCTGGCACACCTCGTTACCATGGGGAAAATTTAAGTGGAAGACATAGTAAGGTGCCAAGGAATTGTATAACTTGTAAAACATTTTGCCTCAGCATTGTAGACCAGTACAGTATGTTTGAAAAAAAAAAATTCCCTCCCAAAACACAATACACACAAACAAAAACACACACTTGTGGCTGACTTCGAAGCACCGAGGACCATCATCCGTGACAGTGGTGGAGAGCACGTACCCAGGCAGTATTAGGAGCTCTACCCGAGACACCATGTCCACTGTTGCCACGCCACGCCCTACAACCCCTCCCGCAGAAATGGAATCACCGGAAGCCTACACCGTCCTCCCAAGATTATCCTCCCTAACATTCCCAGTGCCCCCGAAGAAGCTGAAGAGCCCCAGTGTTCCCCTGTCAACCCTCCAAAACCCCAGTGTTCCCCTGCCAACCCTCCAGAGCCCCAGTGTTCCCCTGCCAACCCTCCAAAACCTCAGTGTTCCCCTACCAACCCTCCAGAGCCCTAGTGTCCCCCTGTCAACCCTCCAGAGGCCCAGTTTCCCCCCAGATTGCGTACACCTCCATGCAGGTTAAGAAAATGGTAATCAATAGTAGAAAGTAGTGTTCCCCCCCCCGCCCCCCCCCAATGTTTCCATATATTGTAAATGTAATTTTATTTTTTTTTGGTATTAGTAAGGATTGTTATCAACTTGGTAGGAATGATGTGAAGTTACCGGCAGATGTGATAAGGTATCTTTAACGATCACACTTTTCCCACTGGACCTAGTTTGAGTCCTGGTATGTTTCTAAAATGTCTTCTTGAATAGTAGTAGTAGAAAGAGAGTTAACTCACTTTATGGAGGGACCGTGGATGGTTTGCCCTCAATACAGTTTTCCGATGGAGAATGGTGGATTAGTACAGTAGGACGTTGTCGAGCTCTGTCATTTGCTTCGTACGGATTTCCCTGCTGCGGATACGAACGGTGAATGGATGTGATGAGTGAATGGGGTAAGGTGACTGAAAATTTATTTATATATCTGTTAAGAATGAAAGGTCAGGGTCCAGAAAGTCATCTTGCAACCGAGTGTGCTGGACTTGCTCTAGTTTGACAAGTCGTCTGCACATTCTTCCGGGTGAATTCTGGGGTGAGAAACTCTAGTGGAAAGTGTATTGTAACAGAGTTCTGTTTGTAAATGTGCCATTAATCTGTAGCTTCAAGATAAAGGCACTGAAGTTGTAGTTATTATCTAAAGATGGATGGGAACTGTCGGATGTTAAGTCCTGTTGTGAAAATCAAGTTGAATATTGACCTTGCTATGTAACCTAACATTGTTCATTATGTACCCACACACTGAAATTTTGTAAAAAAAATGTGCCTTCAGTCATTATCCAGTCTGAATTCTGGTGTGAGAAAAAGTTTCAAAACGAAAGGGAATCTCATGTAATGCCCGAAATCTTTATGTCTTGTACAGTACCCCTACCATTCTTTAAATCGGTTTTCTATGAAAAGAAAATTATTTCCTTATATTAGCTTAAATAACATTCATTTCCAAATAAAAGCAAACTCCTTATCTTAAAGTAATTAACTTGACTAGATTTCCCTTCATAAGTTTGATAAGACAAAAGATGATGTAACATCTTATTAACCTTACCCAAACACAGTTTTTCGCGCCACATCCCAACTGAGTTACCAAGTGACCTCAATTTTTCTCATGTATTATTTGAAATCAAATTCATTAGTTTAAATGGTAACACTTTTTCTACACCAAAATTAATTCTATATAATTTAGTAATAATCTCATATCTCAATGATCTGTAATTATAGAAATCAAATGTAAGAAAATTCTTAATGAGTCACCCTTATAGACGCTATCCTGCCTTCGCGGGAATCCATTGTTAAGCTCAGTCCGCGTCTCTTCCCCCCCACGATCAGGTCGGTGTATTGAGTGTTACCTAAACATCTCTTAATATTTCCTAAATCCTTAATCATTCAGTGTTCTCATGTATTCAATAATCTTCCCTGTGAATATGTAAAGTCATTTAAAGCCCTTTTAAGGCTGATTATTAATTAATAATAGCAACTCTTCATGCGGTCTCCAATGCAGCCCGCATTTGAGACCGCATGGTTCTCTTTCCACCCTTAAATATGTTTCATTGGTCATTATATATCCCTTTCACCTTAATATTTGTTATATTGTTCAAGTATTATCCCCTTTGAGTGTGTTGGGAGTGTATTGTTTAACTCAGTCCGCGTCTCTTCCCCCCCACGATCAGGTTCCACCAGTGCCACACCAACACATTCACACACACACACACACACACTCACATTGGTTTCCCCATTAGATGTTTGTCGTATTTTGGATCATATGTTTTGTTTAAGAAATAAGTCTGGAAAGTGAAGATTAAGTTGGACAGTGTTAAACCTAGGAAAAATTTGTGATTGAATTTGTTTTGTGTATTAATCAAAGTGAAAACCTGTGGAGTGACCACCAGTCCTTATTGAGGTCTTTTGTACCCAATAACTGAATAATTACACTGTATGTCAACTTGTGGAAAAGGATGTGAAAAGTTAGTTTCGTTTTTTTTTTTCTCTTGTTGGTAAATAATAATTATACAAAGAAAATTAGAAGTTATTTCATTCGTGACATATGTCTCCCCCAGTGGTAACCAGAGTGACTCCTTGTGGCTAAGGTTGATTACTACCAAACTTACAATATTGACCAGTGGCCAACTTTCGAAAGGGTTCCTACTTCCCTCATAGTAGGTGGTGGCAGCGAAATACCGACCCGCTTAATAACATCATATATAAACCCCAGAGCATGACCGTGAGGTGGAAATAAATGGTAATCATAACAGCATAAGAAGAAATAATAAACAATCTTATAAAAATATCCGCCCCCGGCATGACACAAGATCAGGTGACGAAATTTCCTCGCAAGTCAGGCCTTTTTATCGGCAGCTCCTGTGAGGAGAATAAGGGGAATAAAAAGGAAAGTACACAGAAAAAAAGAAACTAAATAAATCAAAGATGCATACTCTAAGTACATGCCCTAATCTCTCAATCTCGCATACCTTCTTCTTCTTCTTCTTGTGACCTCTATCGCTTTTTATCGCTTCGTAGGTCCTCCTTCCCTTCAGTGTTCTGCTCCTGGTCCCTCTGCAGCCTGCAGGAGAGATCAAAGAGCACAGCACATGGAACTACAATAAATTATATTTTATGCCCGTTTTCCCCACGCCTGCGTCAGGAACTCTTTAGTCACTCTTATGATATTCTCTCTCTCCCTCTCCCTCTCTCCCCTATACAGGCCCAGTACTGTGAGGATTCCTCCGTCCTCCTCCTCCAGTCTTTTACACCACTCCTCTCTTCCTAACTCTGCCGTTATAGCTCCTATCAGCCTGCCTCTTTCCTCTTCGTACCTGTCACACTCTACTAAGAAGTGTCCTATGGTCTCCCTGACTCCTCTGCAGCTACTGCAGTCCTGGTCTCCCCCATCCCTGTTCCTTGCATTTACCTCAAGTGTGCCTGTCCTGGCCTTTACTAGTAGCCTGCTGCCCCAATCTCCTACATGCCAATTGAGTGCCTCAGGCCTCTCCTTCCACCTATACCATTTCAGTGTGGACTTAGCTTCCATCCCTGCCTGCCATCTAGCTAACCCACCCTCTTCTATCCTTTTCTTTACCTCTCTGGGCTTCATCCTGTGCCAGTCCTCTTCTAAATTCTCCCTACTTTTCCATCTATTTGTTTCTTTCTTCCATGATGACCTACCACCATTTTCCCTCAGTACCTGTTTTGCCCATCTATCCTCATCAAGTCCTTCCATCTTCTTTACAAAGTTTAATTTCCCTTTAACTAATCTCTCCCTGAAGGTACTCCAGCCCATCTCTCCTCTAATGGCTTCTACCGCTGTACTACGTGGAGCGCCCAACCCCCACCTTCCTATTCTATTCTGACTACTCTCCAGCTTAGCTATGTCCCCCTCCCGGTAATAGGTAATCTCAGACCCATATAGACAGTACGGCACTGCCATCCCCTTCCATAGACTCCTTCCAACTTCATACTTATTAATTGATCTACTACCTGCATTAATTATCATTCCTGTCATCTTCCTGGCCTTCCCCTCATTAATCTTCATCTGTTTCTCTCCTCCTATTCCTTCTTTACTCACTTCCAATCCTAGGTAAGTGTACTTATCAACCACCTCAAGTATGTTGTTTCCTAATACCCACTGTCCCTCCTCCTGGCTATTAAACTCCATCACCTTGCATTTCCTATCACTGTACCTAACATTCCACTCTCGCCCATACACACTGGCTACCTGCAACAGCTCTTCCATGTCCTCCTTGCTCTCTGCCATTAATACTATGTCATCAGCATAGGCTAGGCAACCTAATCTCCTATCCCCCACTCTGACTCCCTTCCCTGTCATCCTAATCCTCACTATCAATTCCTCTATGTATAAATTAAATAGTGTTGGGGAGATCACACATCCTTGACGTACTCCTACGTTATTCCTCATCCATCCAGTGCTAACATCTCCTAAGGTAAACTCCACCTCATTGTCCTCATACAACTTTCTGATCACCTGCACTACCTTCCTGTCTACCCCTCTGTGTGTCAGTAATGTCAATAACTTACTCCTATCTACCCTGTCATATGCCTTTTCCAAGTCTAAGAATACTAAGTACAGCTCTCTTCCTAACTTTTTATTCCTCTCTATGACTTCCTTCATCACTAACACATTTTCTAGGCCCCCTCTACCCTTCCTAAAACCACTCTGTTCCTCACCGAGCACCCTACTCTCCTCTATCCACGTCCTCATCTTATCGTTGATCACCCATCCAAACATCTTAGCCAGGGTGTTTATTACTGCAATAGGTCTGTAATTACCTATGTCCTCCCTTGACTTACCCCCTCCCTTGTGAACTAGTGTCACCCTACTTCTGTTCCAATCCTGAGGCACCTCCCCTTCCTCCAATATCTTTCTGAACAGCCCAGCTAGTGCCTGCCTAAGTCCCTCCCCTCCATACTTTATTAATTCACCCAAGATTCCATCCGTCCCACCTGCTTTCCCTATCTTGATAGCTCTTACTGCTGCTTCCATGTCCTGCTCCTCTATCTCTATGTTCTCCATCTCCTTAACTTCACTGTATAGAAACAAGTTACCTATGTCCCCTTCCTCTTCCCCCTTCCATATAATCCTATTCCAGTAATCCTTTATCATTGGCACCACCTCCTCTTTGCTGCTTGCCTCCCTGCCATTCACCTTTAGCTTAACCTCCTGTTGTGCACCTGTTCCACCAAGGTTCCTCCTTAGCCGCCTCCAAGCTTCCTTTTCTCTCTCCCTCCGTGGCATGCTGCTCAGTGTCCTTGCCTGCTCTTCCTCCCACTTCCCTATCTTCCTTCTAATGATTGACTGGGCTCCTTTCTTCGCCTCTACATACCTGTCCCATGCTTCTGCCCACTCTGCTTCGTGCCTTCCTCCATTTCGCTTTGTTTGTCTAGCTAAGTTCCTTTGCTTCCTATTCTCCCTCTTCCTGTCTCCTATTGCCTTAGCTACCTCCATTTCTCCAGATGATCTTGATCTTGATCTTGGTGTCACAGGAGGTCTGAGTTACCCCAAAACCAGGCCTTTGAATCGGCAGCACGTGTGAAAGAAAACACACAAAAAAACAGCAGAAAAAAAAAAAATACTCAGCAGAATTACTTCTTAAATCTAACATTCCACACTTTTTCAAGGAATTCTTTCACAGCCTCTATCATTCGTCCATTTGCCACACCATTCAGTCCCAACAACAGCACCATCCACTCACAACCAGTCCTTCCACCCACCACATTGATTTCATGCCCTAATTCATTCAGAAACACTCTCATCATATCCGCACGTGCTCTCTCATACCTCTTGCATTCTAACATCAGATCCCAGCTAGGAAAATTACGTTTAGAAAACGTTGACACAACGTAAAAGTTTTGTAGTTATTACGTAAAATTTTACGTCTATATAATGTAAACTTGTGTGGTCGTTCAAAGGTTGTGACAACATTCTAACATTACGTAAAATATACGTAAAATTTTACATCTATATTACGTAAATTTGTGTGATCGTCCAAAAGTCTTGACAACATTCTAACATTACGTAAAATATACCAACATTCAACATCCACTGGACGTTGTGACAATGTCACTAGTAGGTGAAGTTTAAGTAAAGCTCTTAAACTCCTCTTCACAGGAAGCTGAAAACACACAAAATTCAGTTCATGTTTATTAATTAATTTGAGTTTGCCAGTTCGGCAATTTTTTTTCCTCCAAGAAAAAGGCTTGATTGTGATCCATGTTGCTTGAATCCTGAGTCTCTTCAGATACCCTCCTTATAGCAATTTCCTAAAAGACAACAACATAATTAATGAAATTAGCTTATGCAATGCTCCTAACTATCATTTCCACACTGGAAATTCTTGAATGTAGCAATTTATTGGTCGGAACTAAATTTGCCTGTAATACTTGTCTTTAAATTCTAAATTTTTTCAATATTTCACTTTCTTGACACTGCATCTAACATCCCTTATATATGTCTGTGTGTGTGTGTGTGTGTCTATATATATATATATATATATATATATATATATATATATATATATATATATATATATATATATATATATATATAAACTGGCCACAAAGGTACGTGACATAGTAAGACAAACATAGTTCAACACAAGATAACATATGCACCTCTAAATCTATAAGGAAAATAATTATTCAATGGCAACAAATACTCATAACAGCATATATACGCAAACATTTAGAATAATATACTATACATTAGTTGCCCAAATTCACAGAGTAATAGCAGTTCTTTTATATGACGGTAGTAAAGCTAATGAAAAAACCACAACAGTACTTTCCTACCTTGTATCTGTATCCTCCTCGTTTCCCGGGTGCATGCTTCAAGCATTCAGTCAGCTCTGCATTTATGATGTGCACTTTTGTTTCATGAGACTGCAGGCAAGCTTCTGCAAACACAGTAAGTGATCGAATCAATAAAATCAAATGAATAGAAATATAAAGATTTAGATTGAGGTGTACATTTCATGTCAAATGAAAAAAAAAGTAATTACTATATTAATCAACTCTCCTGCCTGCCAAACTCCCCCAAATACAGCGGAAACTTTGCTACCGGGACTCTAGTGTTTAAATACAATAAACCCCCTATCAGTCTTAAACCCTTGGGTGACAACATCTACATAGAGCCATCTTTCTCACAGCATTATCATTATAATCTATCATATTATATTATTATATATTATTGAACATGGAATAGAGCCCAACAGTCAAGAAGGGTGAACATAATGAAAGTGTTGGAGTGGAGGAATAGGTGGAAAAGCATATAAAGGTGGTTTAATCATGTTGAAAAAATGGCAAGTGATGAGTCTATGAAAAAAGGTGTACTGAGTAAGTGTCTTCGATAAGAGGAAGACCATTTAGAAGATTGAGGGATAAGGTGAGGGAGTAATTATGTGAAAGAGGTGCTAATTCTAGTAGAGTGGTGTGACGATATGAGTCGCCTCCCCGGGTCCCACCACATATGATAATAGTTTCTTTAGTTAGGTCAAATTAGGTTAAGTTAGATTAGGTTCTTTGTATTGCTTTCACCTATCCTAATCTAACAAAAGCATTATATTCAAATGTCTCACGGCATTTGTTTGCTTGCTCTAAAGCCAAGCCTTAATATCCTCGTGTTATACAAGCGATGTGTCTGCCCAACCTAGCAAGAAACCGCCAGTGATGCATGTGCCATAGAGGGGGGTGGTATAACTGAGTCTGGGGAGGTGTCTCAGATAGTCACAGGGACACCACTCGAGACAGCTATGAAAGAGTTTGGTTTGGGAAGTGCTGTTTTAAGAAATAAGCTCCTCTGTAATTTACACTCAAAAGATGCTAAGGCAGGAAACATACATTCAAGTCAATGCAACTGTTGATACAATTTTTCCTTTTACTTTCTAAATGCAAAATCATAGTTAATGCTACGGAGTAGGTAAGCATGGAAGTTTATGGTCATAAGGACATATGTTAATCAAAATATAGTAATGACAATCTGCTGAATCTCTATTTTTTTCTATGAATCTATTTTATCCAACATTGGTGATGACCATAACATGATTGAGCAAGTCAAAACTGATCTATGTAAAGCTAACATTTGAACAACTCTTATCAACAGATTCGGAGATACACTTACTTATGACTACCATGTAAATTTGCTTCAGCTCAATAAGCGCTAGTTTTTTCTTCTTTCCTTTTAGGCTGTAGGTAGACCACAAATTATTAGTTCCTAGTTTTTGCAGAACTGATTTCACAGTGTCACTGAGTTGACGTCCTCCAAGGGAACCCAGCAACTTAACCTTAAAAGAAAATTTTAAGATGTTTAGTTCCTACATGCAAATATTTGAGCATATTTCTTTCTGAAACATCATCAGTATGATCAAAATCATACATAAAATTACCAAATATCAATCTTACGAATTAACGTGAAAAACTGAATCTTACAATTTTGCAATGCTTATTAAGAAGCAACTGCCAACAACATAAAAATGACAATTATGCAGGTAGACAGATAGTTGCTGTACTGTCTTAACCTTCACATAATTTTTATTATACCCTCATAACACATACAACACAAAAAGCTAAAACCTACCACCATTTTGGCCAATGCTGCATCCTCTAATTTTTTGTTAAATTCTTCAATTTCTGTCCTGGTGTTCAAAAGACTGGGGAGAATGTCCTCCATAATGGTAACGTTCCCTGCTGCAGAATGACACCTTGAGGAACATTCTAAAGTCTTCAGTAGTTGTTCTTGGGCATCAAGTTTATCAATGATACTGTTAAGGGCTCTCAGGACACTCCTCTGAAAGCCTGTAAAACGTTTGCTTTCTTATTTGAAAAGGATTTAAATCACCTAATTTTTATGATGTGTCAGAACAGATGAGCTAAGAAAAAATAAATGAATAAATAAGTAAATGATAATAATAATAATAAATTATATATATATATATATATATATATATATATATATATATATATATATTATATATATATATATATATATATATATATATATATATATATATATATATATATATATATATATATATATACAGTGGTGGGCGTCATTAATCAAAAAGTTAACTTCTTTAACCGTTAATCCGTTAACCAAAAAAATTATTTGGATAACCATTAATCAGTTAATTCTTTAAAAATATAACGGAAGTTATCGATAAATCGTTAACATGAAATTTTATTATAGAAAATAAACAGAACATCTGTTTTTGCTCTAAAACCACCTAAAAACACTCTTGAAATGTGCCAAAACTATAAAATTAGCCTTTAAGGGTTTTTTAAGGTCTTTAGAACCCAAAAACTATAATTTTTTTTTGCTTTAGTTAACAGAAAAAGGCAGATTTTATAGTGTTGACATAAAAAAACCAAAAAAAAAGCAGATTTCACAGTTTTAGGCCTGTTTTAAGTTTTTAAAGGCTTCTATAGCCAGAAAAGGGTGAAAAAAACTTAAATGAAACACAATATTTAATGAAAATTTGGGGTTAGCGGACTTGAGTTAACGGAAGTTAAATGTAACAGAAGTTAATTAGTCCCATAATGATTTCCTAAGTTAACTTAAAAGTTAAATCGTTAACGAAAATGTTAACTTCGTTAATTAACGATTAACGGTTTGGTGCCCACCTTTGTGTATATATATATATATATATATATATATATATATATATATATATATATATATATATATATATATATATATATAACTTAAATCATATGGTCAAAAAACTGAATTCATCCATTCATCATTTGATTTTTTAACATCACACCGGTGATATATGCTAGTAAATTACACTCAATCCTTGCTTTAGTGAAATAATATGCAATAACGTTGTTCGTTAATTGAAAATTCACATCCAGAAGTGCACATTGTTTACAACAAATAAATTTAATTTCAAATTTCAAAAATACTATAATTAAAGCATTAAAAGTGAATAAAATCGTGTCACTACCTGCAATTACTGTACTATCCAACCCTAGCAAGCAAGTGTAAACATCCTCACGTCACATCTCCACAACCTACCAAACAAAATGATTAAGTACCGTAGCACACTTTGGAAGGATTGAGTCCAGTTATCCAATACCATATTGACTTAAATCTCAAATTCATTAAATCAGGGTCCTTAAAAACATGAATAAAAAAACCATGAGATGCTCTTCATTATGTCTAACTAAAAATAGTAGCATTTATAATTAATGATGACAGTAGTACGTACATTAATTTTGTGGGACCTGAAACTGTCGCCGACTTCAATTTATTGATACATTTTTCTTAATAATACAAGTGTGTTAGTTTATAATAATAGTTCCAGTAAACAGTATATGATAGTAGGTTGTCCTTATCCTTCTAGTTTGGTTGTGATATGTATTAATTTAATATGAAAATTCATGTTAACTGCAGCTAAAGTGTAACATTTACTTTTTTGTTATATTATGGCTATGTTAATGCATACACAAAGTGGATAACGCCCACTAAGCTGCATTTGTTAATTTTCTTTAAAAAAATAAAGTACTTATAATCACCACATCTTAGACAATGATAGTATTTTTAAGAAAAGTTCATATTTCGGTGACACCCCAATACAAAAAAGAAAAGATATGCGCACCCTATACATATAGTATATATAGTAATACACATACAATACTACTAATAATATACATATTGTCTCAGCTCCCTACAAACTTAATCCATAAAACAGCATTGTAGTAAGCCTTATGTTTCACCTAGGACGTATAGCACTCATCAACACTGATAAAGTTTAAGGTATCATCTTCCAGAAACCCAAATAGATTAGGTTTGATATTGTTTTTATTTTTTACGGAAATTTTTCTCAAAATGCAACCATATGCATAGGATAAGAATATATTGTTTGGTTAGGTTACGATGGGAGTGTTAGGATAATTTAGGTTTAGTATAGTTTCAGTTCTTCCATCTTTGAAATAAACTAAACTACGGTAACACTGCAGGACAAAGGAATACTTTTCCGCTCGAAAACCACCGATTTCCAACAAAGTCCCCGTTTTTGCTGGGGAATGATCAGATTAATTCAAAACACATCAAAATCTATTAGAAAGAAAGTTTTTTTTTCCAAAACAGTGAGTGGTTTAAGAAACGGATTTTAACCAACATATAAGGTAGTTATAAAACCAATTTCCTAATTCATAAAACAAATTTATCCAAAAACAATGTCACAAAAGGTGGTGTGCAGTTAATCTCAATATTATCCGAGCGGCTGAACCTCTGGGGGTATGTTGCAGTACTGCAGTTAAATATAATGTTTTTGACAAACGGTGTGTTTCGCCTTTTCAACTATATAAATACATTTTTGCCACCTAGATATGGAATTATGCCGATTATCATTGCGTATTACACGAAAACTCTTTGAAAATACCTTGATCGTCTACATGGGAGACAAACATTGTTAGCTTAAAATCTTGATATGAATCCTAAATCCTAATCATCCTAAATACTTTCGTTCTCAATAGTTAGCGTACGTATTTCATCCAGTACTGACAGGTATTATTGGCGCAGTACTGTCACTCATCACTGGTACTATTTTTTTTACTTGAATTCTATGCAAGGTTCACATGAGTATTGGCCCTTTCTGTGCACGGTTAAAGACCAGTGTTGGCTATAATATCTACAACACTGGACCCAAAATTCCTCTCTACATTAACATTAATTCATCTTAAACTTACTCCGACTTGACAGTTTTTGTGTTGCAAGTGGAGGCACGCGTTGTGAGCCGTGAGGAGAAAATTAGTAGCAGTAGCAAAGGACACCAAGCAGCCAATATGGCGGTTCCGACGGACATTAATGGCGCATGGGGAAGGGATACGTATCTAATACTATATTAGTTGTAATGCTTTCTTCCAGCCATGACTAAACACTGTCTCATATCACGGTACATCATATATGAATTTAGATACAAATTCACATCTTTTGCTAGATATTATTGAACGTTACACTCAATTGTTAGTGTTTCATGAATATTCAAGGAAAAAAATTTCTTCAACCATTTGAATTTTTTTACAACAAAACAAGAGATAATAATAGCTACGGCGGGGTAGACAATTACTGAAATGCAAATAAATATTTAATATCTTATCAGCACTGAATAATATAGATTTTCTCTGGAATGTTTGTTAACTACAAAAAAATCAAACTATGCAATACGTCTGTACATGTCATATTCTACGTAATATGTTAGTCACATTTTCGTCTAAACTACGTACAATCAACGTTGAATATTTGCGTGCATTTGACTGCCTTTTTACGTTTTGTGACGTTACTTGGACGTTGAAATCAAACATACCAAAATACAACGTCATGTTTACGTAAGTTGTTAGCGGGATGCACCACAGGTCTCATCACCCCTGTCACACATACTCACACTCTTCCTCTGACATCTATCAGTACCTATCATTCACTTCCACACACTGTGCTCTCACTCTGAACAGAAGGTCACCACCTAGGCTACCATCATACCAAACTTCATGCTTTGGAGCCTCTTTCTCCCTATACCACCTCAGAGTTTCCTTTCTATCCATCCTATTCTTCCACTCGCTAAGTCCATCCGCTTTCACTGCTCTATCTATCTCCCTTTTCCATTTTCTCTCATCCCACTCTGCCCCCTCTCTGTTTCTATCTGTCATTCTCCATTCAACAACATTCTGTCTATCCTCAAAAGGTCTGTGCACCCTCCTAACTAACATACTATTCTTGTCTATCACCTGTGAGATCAAGATCAAGTGTATGGTGATCTTCTCTTCCGAGCTAGGGCACAGTGTATGGATGTGAATGCAAGGAACTACAGATGGTCAGAGTCCCGCAGCAAAGTGTGCCAGATGTGTGATATGGGAGAGGATGAGACGGTAGAGCATGTAGTACTAGAATGCGAGAAGTATGACCGTGACAGAATGGAAATGATGCGTGTGATTCTGGCAGAAATGGGACGTGAAATGAATGAGGTGACTGAAAGAACTGGAAGGGAATGGATGGCGTTGTTGGTAGGACTGTGTGAGGAGACGAGTGAACGGATGATTGACGCGGTGAAAGAGTTCCTGGAGAAAATGTGGTATGCGAGATTGAGAGATTAGGGCATGTAATTAGAGTATGCATCTTTGATTTATTTAGTTTTTTTTTCTGTGTATTTTCCTCTTTTTTTTTCCCCCCTTATTCCCCTCACAGGAGCTGCCGATATAAAGGCCCGACTTGGAGGAAATTTCAAGTCACCTGTGACATCAAGATGATGTCCCATATGAATTTTATAAGAATGGTGGTGAGGTTATGATTGATAGAATGACTGAGCTATTTAACGAAGTGTGGGAAGAAGAAAAGGTGCCGAGAAAGTGGAATGAATGTAGAGTGACACTAATTCATAAGGGAGGATACAAGAGTAAGAATGAGTTGAAGAATTATAGGCCAATTGCCCTTGTGAACACAGTAGGCAAAGTCTTCTGTGCTGTGTTAAATGACAGATTGTGTAAATGGATTGAGAGAGTAAGAGTACTGGGTGAAGAGCAAAATGGTTTCAGAGTGGACAGAAGAGCAGAAGATAATGTATTTGTCGTGAATGAAATGATTGCAAGAAAAAAGAATGAGGGAGGCAAGCTGTATTTAGGATTTCTAGATATAGAGAAAGCTTACGACAGGGTAAATAGAGAAATGCTTTGCAGAGTTTTAGAAAAGGTTGGGCTAAGTGAAAAAATAGTCAAAATTGTCATGAGTATGTATGTTGGGACCAAAGCTAGATACAAACTAGGGAATATAGAGACAGAATGGGTGAAGAGTGAGAAAGGAGTCAGGCAAGGATGTATTCTGTCACCGATCTTGTTTAGTATGTACACAGAAGAACTAGCAGTCAGGTTGAGAAGAATGAATGCAGGAGTGAGTGTCGGGAGGGACAAGGTATGCATGTTGTTATATGCAGATGATGTAGTCTTAATGAGTGAGTCTGCAGAGGAGCTACAAAGCTTATTAGATGTGGTAGATGAGTATGGAAGAGATTTTGGAGTGAATTTTAGTTGTGAAAAAAGTAAGGTAATGATAGTGAATAGATCAGAAGATGAGAGGGATGTTACATGGAGACTTGGAGTGAAAGAGTTGCAGCAAGTATGTGAGTACAAGTATCTAGGGATATGGATGAGCCCAAATGGATGTGAGAAGGCTAAGAATGAAAAGATTAGTATGGTGAATCAGTGGGTTGGCAGACTAGGGAGTGCAGCAAGAATGAGAGCGAGTAAATATGACGTGTTGCGAGAGATATGGAAGAGTGTGGCTGTTCCGAGTGTAATGTATGGTATGGAAGTGATTGCATGGAGTGAAAAGGAGATAGACAAGTTGGAAGTAGGGCAGAATAGAGTAGCAAGAATGGCACTGAATGCACCAAGGTATGCAGCTGTAGAAGCTTTGAGAGGTGACATGGGATGGAGTACGTTCAGGGAGAGACAGATAAAGGCAACTTTGAGATATAAAGTTAGGCTGGAACGAATGGAGAATACAAGAATTGCACGGAAGGTGTATTTGTGGAATGTAAGGAGGAGTAAATGGGAGAAGAAATGTCTGAACATGGTAGACAGGAGTGGCATGCTCGTTAGGTGGGTGCATAAATTTTGTGAAGGGAGAGAATGGTTGTATGAATGGAAGGTGATGAACAGAAGTAGAGAAGGGTTAGAGTGGGATGTGAAAAGGTGGAAAAGCGAGATAGACAAAACAGTGAAAGGTGTGGGACTAAGTAAGTGGAAGACTGAGATGGAACGAAAGAAGACTTTGGAATGGTACAGAGAGAAAGAGGCCCCAATGTATGTAAGGTGGTATGATGGAAGCCTGGGTGGTGATCTTCTCTTCCGAGCTAGGGCACAGTGTATGGATGTGAATGCAAGGAACTACAGATGGTCAGAGTCCCGCAGCAAAGTGTGCCAGATGTGTGATATGGGAGAGGATGAGACGGTAGAGCATGTAGTACTAGAATGCGAGAAGTATGACCGTGACAGAATGGAAATGATGCGTGTGATTCTGGCAGAAATGGGACGTGAAATGAATGAGGTGACTGAAAGAACTGGAAGGGAATGGATGGCGTTGTTGCTAGGACTGTGTGAGGAGACGAGTGAACGGATGATTGATGCGGTGAAAGAGTTCCTGGAGAAAATGTGGTATGCGAGATTGAGAGATTAGGGCATGTAATTAGAGTATGCATCTTTGATTTATTTAGTTTCTTTTTTTTCTGTGTATTTTCCTCTTTTTTTTTCCCCCCTTATTCCCCTCACAGGAGCTGCCGATATAAAGGCCCGACTTGGAGGAAATTTCAAGTCACCTGTGACATCAAGATCAAGATCAAGATCATG
>JAPQNM010000729.1:0-29620 GCA_029783475.1 Metacarcinus magister | reverse complement strand
ATGGTTTTAACTTTTCCTCCACAAAGACGGTTGCTATGCTTTTCTCTCGAAGCAGAGGTGATTTTAGGGATCCAGACCTATACCTCTATGGCAGGAGACTGCCAGTAGTTGAAACGACTCGATTCTTGGGCTTAATATTGGACAGACGTCTTACATGGTTGCCACACCTGCGGGACCTGAAAGCGGCTTGCCAGCGACGGATGTCCTTGCTCCGTTTTCTTTCCCATGTGTCTTGGGGAGCTGACCGCACCATTCTCCTCCGTTTATATCACTGTTTCGTTCTGTCCAAGTTAGATTACGGTTCCCAAGTCTACGCTTCAGCCACATCCCCTCGCCTTCGTACTCTCGACTCTGTACATCACGGTGGAATCAGATTGGCGACGGGCGCCTTTCGGTCTTGTCCAATCCCCAGTTTACTCGTAGATGCAGGAGTGTTACCCCTCGACCTTCACCGTCAGACTCAGATGGCACGTTTGTGGTTCAGATGCCAAAGTCTCTATGGTGATCCCACTTACAGTGCTGTGACGGACACTTCACGGGACGCCACTTTCACCCAGCACCCGCACTTCCCAAAACCTTTTGGCTTTCGGGCTCGTGGCGTGATTGAAGAGTTGTCCCTTCCTCGCCCTGCCATAGCTGTCCCACGATTATTGCCTGTCCCGCCGTGGAAGCGGCTGGCAGTATCGTATTGCCGTTACATGCCGGCTAACAAGAGTGCTATGTCAGAGCATGCTGCGAGGACTTTGTTCACCGATCATGCCTCCGTACATGAGGGTTGCACGCCCATTTTTACTGACGGCTCCAAATCCGATGCAGGCGTCGGATTTGGAGACGTCTTCCCTGATTTTACCCGGTGCGGCAGTCTACCCCCCTGTACATCAATTTTTACCGCAGAGCTGTGGGCCATTTTAGTAGCGATAAAATCTCTTTTTACCTTGAATGTTGGAGGTTTTGTTATTTTTTCCGACTCCAGAGCAGCTTTGTCAGCCCTTGAGGATTTTAATAACGCACATCCAATAGTCTCAGAAATTTTCAACTGGCTCGTACTAGCAGCCCGTCGTGGGCACAGAATTACTTTTTGTTGGGTACCAGCCCATGTCTCTGTTAAAGGGAACGAGAAGGCAGATGAGCTAGCTAAGACTGGCGCCTCACGTCAAGTCACTACCTGCCCCGTCCCTCACAGAGACCTGTTTCCCACAATTCGAGCTGCTATTGTTCTAGTTTGGCAAGAGAGATGGAATGCCAATAGAGCTACCTCCAAGATGGGTGCAATTACCGCAAGGGCTGTGAGCCCCTGGTCTTATGCGCACGTCCGAGGCCGCTGCCGTGAGACACCCATGGTTTCCTCATGTCCCGGGGAGTTGAGCCCTATTGTGATGATTGCTTAGTTCCCCTGACTGTGCAGCACTTGCTGGTCGAGTGCCCCAGTCTGAGGGAACTGCGAGAGCAGTACCTCGCCCAGTGTCGGAGCAGAGATGGGAGTTTCTCTCTCTCTCTGGTGCTGCGGGAGGAGGCACTCTCCCCGGGACATGAAGTGTTAAAATTCCTACAGGAAAGTGGCTTTCTCCACCTCCTGTAGATTTATTTTTCTTTTTAAGTAGTATTTATGTAGCTTTTTAATTTTAATTTTTTTTTTAGTACGGTGCCAAATGACCTCGATGTTGCGGCACCATGATCTATTGTCACCAATCAATCAATCGCTGATCGGACGAGAAGCGGTGCTTTCAACGTGGTATGGTCGTTGGCCCTAGATTTGCCGAGGTTTGCCTTATTTAACCATATGCCGCAGAGTGCCTGTTGCATTTGTTTGGTTGGTCAGCTCCGCCCCCGTGCTGGGCGACGACACCGTGTTCGCTTTGGGGCAACAGCATTAGATCATCCCGAGGACACAGCAGGTCTTCTCTCACGGAGGAGGTGTGTATGTTTTGGGTACCTGTATGGAGAATGACACCACTACGAAAACCTAATTCCCGTAGGAGAAAGTCGGGAAACAGCCTTTGAGACCTGGTGCACTTGAGGTCAACCAACACGTGCTCGGCGAGGGAGACGGTGACGGACGGGTGTTAGGTTCCACAATGGGGATCACATGTACACTGTCTACCGTCTCCCTCGGCGAGCACGTGAAGGTGAACCTCAAGTGCACCAGGTTGCAGAGCCTGTTTCCCGACTTCCACCTACGGGAACCTCACCTAAACAGAATAAAAAAAGGAATAATTGAAAATCATAAACCTTAATTAGGTGACATCA
The DNA here is from genome assembly GCA_029783475.1 of Metacarcinus magister. Lineage (NCBI taxonomy): Eukaryota > Metazoa > Arthropoda > Malacostraca > Decapoda > Cancridae > Metacarcinus > Metacarcinus magister. The sequence goes on along the minus strand of JAPQNM010000729.1, from coordinate 27,373 downwards.
TAAAAAAAAATATATATATATATATATATATATATATATATATATATATATATAACCTAAAGAAAATAATAAGTAAAAAATAAATAAATAAGATATAAAAAAGAAATATATGAATAAATAAATAAATATATATATATATATATATATATATATATATATATATATATATATATATATATATATATATTTAGGTTATGTTTGCTTAGATTAGGTTATATTTGTTTAGGTTGATAAAAAAACAAAAAAATAGTTAGGTTAGGTTAGATTAGTTTTATTGAGGTTAGTTTTGTTTTAATTAGGTTAGGTTTATTGAGGTTAGTTTAGTTTTGATTAGGTTAGGCTAGTTTTGGTTCAGTTAGATTAGATTAGGTTAGATTAGGTTGGGTTAGGTTAGGTTAGGTTAATTAATCCTAAGCTCAATTATAGCGATTGAGCACCTTCTTTATATGTATATTCTTATTGTTATTATTATTATTATTATTATTATTATTAAAAAAAATAAATAAATAAAATCTGAAAATATATTATTTTTCGTGCGTGAGTGATTTCACCCGCCATTGGGTTAGGTTCACTGTCAAGACAGACAGACAAAAGCACGGTAGCATGTTTGATAGATAGTGCAGCGTCAAAACTTTCACTCTCTTATATATTATATTGACTAAGTCATTGTATATGTGTTTTTGTTGAGTTTTCCCTAAAAAGATCTATTCAAGACTACGTTTTCTTTGTTACCTCCTAGGGGAGACTAAACACCCCCCCAACACATACAAACAAAAAAATCTAATGACACCACCTGATAGGCGTGATCAAATTATATCAGTATTTCTTCTGTCAAACTAATCGTTAACATTGGGTTCCTTATAATAACTCGAGAACTATGATGATGATGATGATGATGATGATGATGATGATGATGATGATGATGAGGTTTACGGCCGGCAAAACACTACTATTACTACTACTACTACTACTACTACTACTACTACTACTACTGTCAAACTAATCGTTAACATTGGGTTCCTTATAATAACTCGAGAACTATGATGATGATGATGATGATGATGATGATGATGATGATGATGATGATGATGATGATGATGAGGTTTACGGCCGGCAAAACACTACTACTACTATTACTACTACTACTACTACTACTACTACTACTAATAATAATAATAATAATAATAATAATAATAATAATAATAATAATAATACGAATACTTCCACGGGCATGGAAAAAGTATTGACGCCTTTTTTTTTTCCCGCTCACCTTGAAACTTCCACGGGCTCTACGAGGCCTGCCTTTACTTCCTAATACTTCCCGCTAATACCATGCTATCAAACAACATTTGGGAAAACTCTGGTCGGAAAAGAATTGCTTTTCTTTCCCTTTCAATGGCATAACTTTCGTTCTCACACGGGTGAGTTGGAAAATGGCGGGCGGGCGAGCGAGCGGCCGGGCGGCAGGAGCCCTCTTCGTTCTGACCAATCACAAGCCAGGGTTTCAGCTCATGGGGTAGGGAGAATCTGTATATATAGTCCGAGTAGGTGAGACGGCAAACGACAATAAACAGAGCATGTCAAGAAGAGGCTCTCACAGATTTCCCTTTTACAATACAAGAACTAATAGAAACACTAAAAACTCGGAAAGACACCGCGGCTGGTGCTGACAAGATCACCTATTCAATGATCAGAGAAGCAGGTCTAACAGCACAAACAGAACTGCTAAGCCATTGTCACTTTCATGGACTTAGAAAAGGCTTTCGAAATTGCAAATGCTCCGGCAATCTTAGAGTCACTTGCAATACGCGGGGCAAAGGGGAAACTGATAAAATGGTGCAAGAACTTCCTTGCAGAGAGGAACGCAAATGTCAGATTCCAAAATAAAATATCGGAGACAAAAACTTTCGAAAATGGCACGCCCCAAGGAAGCATCTTAAGTCCATTCCTCTTCAACATACTTGTCGAAAACCTAGCCACAATCCCCACAGTGGCAGGTACAAAAATACTAGTATACGCCGACGACATAGCCATCATTGCTACAGGATCGAGCTACAAAGCAAAGGCAAAAAATCTAGTTGCTTCTGTTGCTCACAAATGCAACGAACTAGGACTGAAAATTAACATTAACAAAACCCGCTCTATTCACTTTGGATCTCAGCTACAACTTCCACACATAACCATTGACGACACACCGATAGAATGGACAACCAGCCACCAGTATCTTGGCATATGGATGGATTACTGCCTGAACTACAACAGACACATAGCAGCAGTCAAAGAAAGGACAACGGCAAGGCTAAGGGTCATGCGAGCCATCACAGGACTCCGTGGAGGGGCCACGCCCCCAGTACTCCGCAGTTATTATATGCAAGGTATCCGCGCCATCATAGAGTACGGGGCCCCATGCCTGGCGACGTCCTCAGAAAGATGTCTTAACACACTTGAAAAAATACAAAATCAGGCCTTAAGAATTATAACAGGAGCACCAAGTTGGACAAAGACTCACACACTGCAAGCGGAAACAAACATTCCATCAATCAAGACGAGGCTAAACTCCACCAACATCGGACACCTCGTCAAATACCTAAGAGGAGAAAATAATGAGCTCAGGGAGAGGATCAGACAGTCACTAAATCAGGATAAGACCCTCTTCAGAAAGAAAACATGGACACTTACATTAAGCAACGCCATACAAACCATGAAAGCGCAGCACTTTTTCCTGAATTTCAAGGATGACCCGCCAGACAAGGACTACAGAGCCCCTCCACCATGGGCAGAGCAGCCACTGAAAGTAACGGTACATTCATTAACAAAGGCAAAGAAAAAGCTACACCCAGCTGTCCTTGCTGCAGAAGCCAGAGAGGCCTTAAGTTTAGCCCCCACACTGCAGCTAAACACCTATTACACCGATGGCTCGGTGAATAGGTACACCGGGACAGCTGCAGCAGCTTTTGTTAACAATGAAACCGTGGCTCACTACAGGCTGCCCGACGGGTCATCAACTCTACAAACCGAGCTACTAGCCATCAAAAAGGCATTACAACACGCAGAACAACAACAGCGAGGGGCAGTCATCCACACAGACTCTCTAGGAGCAATCCAAGCCATAAAGAAGAAACATCCAAAAGACGACCGCAACCTTTTGACCAGTATCCAGACAATTGCCAACACCATTAATCACAGTGGCAGAAACGTCCATATAAATTGGATACCAAGCCATGTGGGAGTTAAAGGAAATGAAGCAGCCGACCTCGCAGCCAAAGACGCTCTTAAGCTCCCCAGGGTCACTGCCAAGATCCCACCAAGCATCTCCCAAATAAAAAATGCCTTAAAAACAGAATGTAAGGAATCGGTTTTGCGTGAACTAAGAAAGGATCAAGCAACCGGTTCAGAGAGTGCAATATGGTACAACACTACCATGAAAAACAACACCCAACTCCCCAAAGACTTAAACAGGAAACATACAAACGGAATCTACAGACTCAGATTAGGCTACAAATGCTTGTCCGAAATTAAGAAGGACCTACCAGAAGAATGCTCACATTGCCACACCCTGACAAACTCACCACTGAACCACTACCTAACAGAATGCCAAGAAACCGCACCTTACATTAACAGGGAACTAGGTACAGCACCAGAAATTATATCTAAAACATCGCACAGGCAACTAAAAACACTAATAGAAAAATACTCTCCTCCCAGATAACCTGCAAAGGGCAAAACGGAGGTCATGTGACATGACCACATCATACACACACACACACACACACACACACACACACACACACACAAACACACTCTTAAAAACCTTCGAAACAGGGATTGTTACGGCAGTGGAGTCATGGGGTGTATCTGACGCTCCGTTTTAGCGGGCGAGTCAGACTCCCCATGATACCAAACCGGGGCAATCCCAAATGTTTTTACCGAGAAAAACCTGTGGGCCAGGCACAAAGGCCCGCGCCACCTTTAGGTGACAATCCTTAAACAAACAAACAAACAAAACAAACGAGACGCATGCACTTGCTCTCCAGCTCTTGCTGAGTCAACACCTACCCCGCTCCGCTCCAGCCTCCACTCACAGCCAATACTTACCTGGCACAGGATCACCACAGTCACAACACTTTGGGTCTGGTCTTTCTGACCAACCTTGACTGGTGTTGCCGCAGTGTATGATACTCTGCCACCTAGTACTCTGTCACTAGGCTTCGACCCGGAGCTAGGCTGACTCAGAGATAGCTCATTAGCACCGATTTTATAAAAAATAATACGCACTTCCGCGTGGAAAGAAAAAGAATTGTTTTTATACTACACACACACACATATACACTTCTGAAACGAATTGGCCAATACCACGTCAATTCACTCTCCCCACGGGCTCGGTTTGGAGTGAACCCCCTTGCCTGCTGGAGAAGTGAATTGGTCGCGGGTAGGAAGCTAAGGGTTTAGTCAGGCTTTTTCTCTCACTTATTTCTCTTCATTCTTACTGCCTCTGGGTGAGGGGGCTGGGGTACCTAAGAAACCCCCAGAACTCCTGAAGCAGGGGCAGCCTGCGATGCACTGAGGAAGCCCGTGATAGCGCGGGTCCAGCCTCAGTTGCGGGGCCAGGTTAAGGCAAAACTTTTTTGTTGTCGTTCTTTATAACGACCAAGACCACACTTTACTTTAGCTATTTTTCCCCTTTGGGGCCAGTCCCGGTCCTCAGTGCGACGCCTCCGGGTGGCTGGGGCCTACAGCCGGGGCTGTAGGTAGGATTGTGTTTTATTTTTGTACTTTATTTTCTTTTTGTTATATATATTTTTCTGTAGTTTGGCTGTCAAGCTGTTAAAGACAGCTTTTCCCGAGATAAGGGAAAGGGATTCGACGATGGTTCGAGAAAAGCAACGAGAGACTTTCAAGCGAGATACAGGTACGGAAACACCTGTACCAAAGTTCCGGTGTAGCAGCCTTGAACGCATGAACATAGATTCGTACAAACGCCAACTCTCTCCCAGCGAGGACTCAGACTCGCAAGAAGAGAGTGTCGACAAAGGAGAATGGCAACTAGCCAAGAGAAGGAACAGGCAGCGGAACAACAACCCCAGCCCTCCCCAGCAGAGCATGAACATGAACGAACCCGAACGCCCAGAGAATACTGCAGACCAGACCAACAAGGAACCACACCAACAAAATATTTACAACGCATCCAAGACCCAAAAGATACTAGTGCCGCCCACAGAAGGGTTCGAGACCGCACTTCACCTTGCGGAGGCGATAGAAAAATGCAATGGACTACCAAAAATGCCCATGAAGTTCCTAACCTCAGGGCACGTGCTGATAACACCACCAGAACAAGACACCTTCAACTTGATAATGAACTTAAAGAGAGTGGAAGGAAAGCCAATCGAGCTAAAAGTGTCGGGGCAAGGCCTAACCAAGGGGATTGTGATGAAATACCCGGTGCTCATGCCACTCACCCCAATCGAGAGACACCCACTAGTAGTGGAAGCCAAACGTTGCAGAATCTCCACGGGAGCAACAACCCGACAAGTAGAAATTACGGTGAGAGGGCCCCTCCCTGGATGGCTGGAACTAGGACGATGGGGGACTTTCTACACTCGCCCTTACAGCCGCGAGCCACTCAGGTGCTACAACTGCCAGCGATTCGGACATCACATCAACAGCTGCACCCTTCCTACAAGATGTGGGGTATGTGCACTGGACCACAACACGGACTTATGCATAAAGAAACACAAGGAAGGACAAACCACGCACCCGAAATGCCCCAACTGCAACGAAGCACACTTAGTATGGAACCGAAACTGCTCCAAAAAGAGAACGCTGGTAGAAGCCCAGAAAACCACACAACTGAGCTTCATGACAAAACATCGGCCAGCCCTATCTGCAGCATCCACCTGGGGAGGACAAAGACCCCTAACAGACAACAAACTTCCACCCCAACCCTGCATGGGAAACAATCAGGACTTCCCAAGCTTAACAGACACACACAAGACACACACACCTACACAACAACACAGCACATGGAACAACCAAGAACGCCAGACCCTTGGACAAGGAACGACGAGGAAAGCACCACACACTCCCAGAACACGCTTGGAAGTCCCCTTACTGAAACCACAACACACTCAACCCAGTCAGGAGGTGATAACAATAACGAAGGACGATCTCAAGGACCTCTTCAAGACATTTGCAGGGGCACTTGCAGGCATCCTTGGACAGGAAATAGAAGAAGACAAGCTCGTGAAACTAGCGGACCACACTCTAGACAACTACATAGAGAGGAAAGCACCAGCCAAAATGCAAACACAACCAACACAGAGTCACACACCTGCGCTCCCGAACACAGCACCCAACAACACCACACCACACCACACACCAGACCACACCAAACCACACAAACACAGAACACAACAGGGCGCCATCTCCAAGGTCCCCGCACAGCAAACAGAGACACAAGCAACAGGAATGACTCCGGCTTCAGCAGCAATAGAAAAAGAGAAAATAGCACTAGGTCTACTTCCCGCACAGAAACAAGAACACACCAGGCACCGACATCCACGCTCCGCTTCCTGCAATGGAACATCCAGGGAGCCAAGAACAAACACCACCAGCTAATAATGGCCGAAGCCAAAAAAGGAAATTACGATGTACTGCTCCTGCAAGAAACGATGCTCCACGCCAACGCAAAAATAAGCTTCAAAGGATACAACGCGTACCACCTTTACGCAGTCACGGGGCAGTACAATGGATGTTCTATCCTCATCAAAAACACAATCCCAAGCAGTGAAATTAACCACCCAGTACACTGCGGGGAGGGGGTAGAGGTCATCGCAGTAAAGCTTCAACTAAAAACCCAAGAACTACAAGTTTACAACATATACGATAAACCAGACTACAACGGTACTGAGCTGGATATTAGTGAAGTCATGGCGCTAAGCTGCACCACCCCCATCTATGTCGGCGGTGACTTCAATGCTCACCACGAAGCCATAGGCTCACGCAAACGGACGCGAAGCGGATACCACATAGCGGAAATAATAGAAACAACCCCAGACATAAAATTATTAAACACGGGAGAACCCACGCACATCGCCGGAGGCATCCTAGACCTTACCTTTGTCACACGCAACCTTACACACAACGCAAAGTGGGAAGTCCACCCACACCTCGCTAGCGACCACTTCGCAACCTGTACCACTCTACAAATACACAAACTCTCGCGACCAAAACACACTCCAAAATGGAACACAAGACACGCAAACTGGCCAGCCTTTAGGGCTGCCCTACAAAACCAGCTAAGGTCAACCCCTAGACCGGAAGACCTGGAAGAACAAGAGAACAGACTGACCGCAGCATTTCACACAGCCGCTAACATAGCCATCCCCAAAACAAAAACACCCAAACACGATTATAAAGACCGATGGTATCACACGGGTGAGGTCAAAGAATACAACCACCGAATCAACCAAGCCAAAAAACTAAACAAACAACACAACACAGAAATTACACGATCACTTCTAAAAGCAGCAATCAACACTGCAAGAGAAAGCACCAAAATAATAAAAGATAAGAAATGGCTAGAATGGTGTGCCACTATGGACCATGCCACCAGCGTCAGCAAAATGTGGAACCAATTAAGACTAGCCTCGGGGCAAGCACGAACAACCAGACCCACCCATCCCGAACCTGAAACCGAAGCAAATAACTTAATAAACTCATATGCTGCAAGAAGCTCCCCAACACAACTACCACTAGATACCCGCGACCTTCAAGTCCACTTGAATGATCGTCGCACGGACACAATAAACTCGGCGTGTCTGGCTGAAGCAACAACAGACACGGCTTTTACATTACAAGAACTACAAGCAACACTAAAGCCAAGGAAAGACACGTCTACGGGAGCAGACAAAATCACTTATTCAATGATAAGGGAAGCTGGCGAATTAGCACACGAAGACATCCTGCACATTATCAACACGTCTTACACGACAGGTAAACTTCCACTCTCATGGAAAGAGGCTACAATTACACCTATTCCAAAACCCAAAGAACCTAACAAAACGCGACCCATATCACTCCTGAGTTGCCTCGGAAAAACGGCAGAAAAAATGGTACTAACCAGACTGCAGTGGATGATAGGCCCAAGCACAAACACATCTACGCATAAACCCAGCAGAGAGGCACTAGAGACTGCCTAACAGAAATGTTGGCCACCATCTCTAACAGAAAAGCCGTAGCAGTCTTTATGGACCTGGAAAAGGCTTTTGAGATGGCAAATCCACGGGCCATCCTAGAATCGTTAGCCAAACGAGGAGTCCGTGGGAAATTACTGAGATGGACGGAAAATTTTTTAACTAACAGAAAGGCCAGAGTAAATTTCCAAGGAAGTTGCAAAAATGGCAAGCCAGTTTCCACCACCGCGATGATCCCAATGCCAATCAGCCTGGGGTGTATCTGACGCTCAGCTTTAAGCGGGCAAGTCAGACTCCCCAGACGGTCAAGCAAAGGGAACATCACTCATGTATTATTTCGTAGAGCCTCGATAGGGTGTATCTGAAGCACCGCCACGACGGGCTTTCAGACTCCCTTTTGAGGCAAGCAAAATAATATAGGAGAAACTACCAAAGACAAGAAGAACGTGTGGGCCGCCCACTAAGGCAAAAGGCCCACGTCATCCAAACCTGGATGGCAACCTTTAAAATGAGACGCGCAGCACACTCACTCACTCCTCCTCTGTTCGCTATGGCTCGTACAAAGCAGACAGCTCGCAAGTCCACCGGTGGGAAGGCCCCTCGTAAGCAACTTGCTACGAAGGCGGCTCGCAAGTCCGCGCCTGCCACCGGAGGTGTCAAGAAGCCCCACCGTTACAGGCCGGGCACTGTGGCTCTCCGTGAAATCCGCCGTTACCAGAAGAGCACTGAACTGCTCATCAGGAAGTTGCCCTTCCAACGTTTGGTGCGCGAGATTGCTCAGGATTTCAAGACTGATCTCCGTTTCCAGTCCTCGGCTGTCATGGCTCTGCAGGAGGCCTCCGAGGCTTACCTTGTGGGTCTTTTTGAGGACACAAACCTTTGCGCTATCCACGCCAAGCGCGTCACTATCATGCCAAAGGACATCCAGCTTGCTCGTCGCATCCGAGGCGAGCGTGCGTAATAAGCAAGATATCTATCAATCTATCTATCTATCTAGCTAGGCCCTTTTCAGGGCCAAACTATGGTCACAAAAGAGAGTTGTTGTGGGTTATTGTTATTAATATTCTTCTATTAATTTAAACAATCTGTTAATTAATAACTTGTGCATGCATGTATAGTCAACCTGAAAATTGTTGTTGGATATCATTATTATCATTCTTTTTATTCATTTTAAGTACTGTGTTGTATGCTGTAGGAGAAACATATTACTTGACCTTGAACTTTCCGCCCTCGCGAGATAAGATATAATAGTATAAAAAAGAGAGAGAGAGAGAGAGAGAGAGAGAGAGAGAGAGAGAGAGAGAGAGAGAGAGAGAGAGAGAGAGAGAGAGAGAGAATTTAAAAGAAAAAAAAAAAGCAAATTAGTCCAAGCAGTCTCTCTTTTATTAACAAATTGTGGCTCCAACGGAGCCGAGTATTGGTAGACGTCGTCCAGTCCAGGCAGGCAGGCAGGCAGGCAGGCAGCTGCTGCTGCTGCTGCTGCTGCTGCTGCTGCTTACTTGGAGGAGGTGTATTTGGTGACAGCCTTTGTGCCTTCAGACACTGCGTGTTTTGCCAGTTCACCGGGAAGCAAGAGACGAACGGCAGTCTGGATCTCCCTGCTGGTGATGGTGGAACGCTTGTTGTAGTGTGCCAAACGAGAAGCCTCGGCGGCGATGCGTTCGAAGATGTCGTTCACGAAAGAATTCATGATAGACATGGCCTTGGAAGACACGCCGGTGTCAGGGTGGACCTGCTTCAGCACCTTGTAGATGTAGATGGAGTAGCTCTCCTTCCTCCTGCGCTTCTTCTTCTTGTCTCCCTTGGCAATGGCCTTCTGGGCCTTGCCAGCCTTCTTGGCAGCCTTTCCTGATGCTTTAGGAGGCATGATGATGGTTTCGTATTCACTGAGGGAATGAATGAATTTTATAGAAAAGAAGTGAAATTAGAGGGGGATAGGGGAGAGAAAAGTGGGGGGAAGTAGTGAAAGAAAGTAAGAGTATAAAGTTGGTGGGCTTACCACCTAGCTCTTTCATGTATGTTGTAAATATATTTATGTAGTAATTATTTCAATTAATGTGTTTGTTTGCTTAATTAATGGAATTGTGGTAGTGCTACTTCTACTATCTTGGTAAGGCTGCTGGGGAATGACCTATGAAACCTTGTGATGTTTGCTTGGTTGTCTCTGAGTTTCTGTCGGAGGGGGTTCTCCTGAGATTCGAGTCGTTGCCATATGTTTCTTGCTCTATTCTGTAATCTAATATTGAATGTCTCTGTGCCAGATATTTGATGAAGTTCTTCTGTGTTTAATGTGTACGGGTACCTTTGGTTGAAGACAAATCGTAGGGCTTTGTTCTGTGTAATTTGTAGTTTGCTGATTTGTGCTCGGCTTAGTGTGTGTGTGGGAATAGGAGGGTAATCAAGGACTGGGAGAAGAAGAGCCTTGACAAGGTGTAATTTGATGTTTTGTGGTAAGGTTTTGAATCTGTACAATTTGTTTAGCACTTTCAGGGCTAGAATGTTTCTCTGTTTTGCGTGGTTAATGTATCCGTTTGTTCTTATATTTAGGCCGAGTGTTTTGCCGTTTTCTCTATATTCTAGAAGTTCGCCGTTTGCTTCGATTGTTTCCCCTCTCTGTATGCCTAGTCTTATTATTTTGAATTTGTTTATGTTTGTTTTTATTCTCCATCTCTTCTCAAATTGGTTGATTCTCTCTATTTCCCTTTCTGTTCGGCGTTTTAACATTTTCTTGGATTGACTTGGATATGGTATCAGTTGTGTTACATCGTCAGCGTAGCTGATGTTGAGTCCAGACATTGAGGGTGGGATGTCCCTCGTATATATCGTGAATAAAGTTGGAGAGAGCACGCTACCTTGAGGGACTCCGCATAGTAGATGGAAACTCTCACCCAGACACCCATCTACATTCACCCTTGCCTCCCTGTCATCCAGGAAATCACATAAAAGTTTCTCCCAGGTAACAGGGAGCCCAAGATGCAAAATTTTATATTTGAGTCCCAAATGCCATACTCTGTCGAAGGCTTTTGAGATGTCTCGCAGAACTACATTGCACTGGCCTCCATCGGATTTGTATTGCGCTATTTGTTCTGTAATAATGGCCAGAGCGTGTGTGGTGCCTCGTCCTTGTCTGAAACCATATTGGTTTTCATTGTATAAGTTGTTGTCTTCTAGGAATCTCCTTAACCTTTTGTTTAGAATCCTTTCAAATATTTTTCCTGGAACTTCCAAAAGGGAAATTGGGCGGTAGTTTAATGCTTTTGTTGCGTCCTTGCCTGCTTTTGGTATTAGCTTTAGTGTGGCGATTTTCCATTTGTCGGGGAAGTATCCGGCTGAAAGGGCAGAATTTAGGATATCCTTAAGTCTAATGATCGCTATTGGTGGTATTTTCTGTAATATTGTTTTGTTAATGCCGCTGGATCCAGGACAAGTTTTCTGCATGTTATTTATGATTGTCGTTATGTCTTCTGTTTTTATTGGTGTTAGTAGAGGGTTGTGATGGTTGAGTCTGGTAGTGTCAGGTGCTTCGTGTGGAGTTATTCTGTCTATGTTTTGGTCTAGATATTGTCGCACATCTAGGAAGTGCTCCTCAGTGTCCGGGTCATCTTCCTCAAATTCTGCATTGAACACTTCTTTCAAGATCTCCCTATGCAACATTTCTTTTCCCTCTGGAGTTTGTATTCTGGTGTTGTTTTCGTCTATTAAATAGTGTTGTTCTTTGTTCTCGCTTCCCATGAGGTTATTGATTTTTTTCCAGAATTTTTCCGGGTTGCTGTACTGGCCTGCGATGTTGGTCATTGTTTTCCTCCAGAAGTTGTTGCTTTCTGTTATTAGTCTTTCTTGAAGAGATTGTCTAAGGTGTTTGTGTTGTCTAAGAGTATCCTGCGTCCAGCCATGTATTTCAGCTTGTCTTTTAATGATGCTGAATTGTATTTCAAGCTCTTGTATTGAATTGCTGTGCGGTGGATGAGGCAAAGGTTTTGTGTGTGTAGCTGGTATGTTGTCTTTTACTGCCTTATTGATAGTGCCATACCAGTAGTCTATGTCTTCATCTATTTCTTCAAGATTTCTATGTGGTTGAGTTATTTGTATTTCCAGTTTTCGGCTTATATCTTCTTGAAATAAATTCCAGTTGGCTCTATTAAAGCGAGGTCTTGGTGGCACTTCTATTTCGATGGGCTTGGTGGATATAGTGAATATTATGGGAATATGATCGCTTGTGCTCAAGGGTCCCTGGATCGTGTGGGTGTTGTGGTAGACTTTGTGGTTGGATAAGATGATGTCAGGTGTGGTTGCATTGTTGCGAGCCGTGAACGTTGGAAAATGTGGTCCGAGATGTTGGAATAGGTGTTTGTGAATCAGGTTGTTGATCTGTCTGCCGTTGTTGTTTGTATGTGTATATCCCAGGGTTGGGTGATTGGCGTTCAAATCTCCTATAAAGTATACTGGGCAATTTCTGCTAAATATATTGTAAAAGTCTGGGATTGGGATGAAAGGTCTTCTTGGTGGTTGATAAAGAGTCGAGATGATCGCTTTGCCTGTTGAAGTTTCTAATTCTACAGCCAGTAGGTCAGACGTAAAATCGTCGTATACTTTGTGAAGTATGCCATCTTTTATGAGGATCGCTGTTCCATCATGTATATCGTTGGTTTGGTTTTTAATGTGGGTCTTGTATCCTCTGATTTTCAGTGTTTCTCCTTCCCTAACTCCGTGACTATTTATGAGGATTATGTGTGGTTGTAGGTGTAGGAAAGTATTGGTCAGTTCTTGGCTACGGTTTCTCCAGTTGAGGGTGTTATGCTGTATAACTTTGAGAGTGTCCATGTTAGTGAAAGTGAGATTTTTTAAACGGAGGCCTTCCTTTGTTTCTTTCCTTTTAATACTGGAGGAGTATGGTCTTTTATCAGCCCGTTTCTTAGCTTATTAAATACTTGGTCTTCAACTAAGGTAAAACAATTGACTAGATCTATTTCTTCATGGTTCAGGGCATTTCTAATTTCATCTTCTTCGTATAGTTCGTTTGTGTATGTCCACTTGTATAGTCCGCTATCGATGTGTTTATTGATTTTCTTATTTGTGAGGTGCTCCGTCCAACCAGTGCTTCTTTTTGAGAGGATTTCTAATCCCAGCTCACTAGCCTTGACCTTAGTTTGCTGAGACTTTTTTGTGTTTTCTATTGTTTCTTCCAAGGGGGGCATTTCTTCCATTTCGTCGGCTTCTACGTCAACCTCTTCGTTATCTGATTCATTGTCCTGCTGTTGAGCTTTGTCCCGTTTCTCCTCTGTATCCTTCATCCCCGTGGTGATCTGTAGAATCTGTGCTGATGGTGGATTACTAGGCAGTTTCACTGCAGGGAGATTGTTGTCCTTCAGAAGTTCCTCCATTGTTTTTCCATAAGAACCGGGGTTTGAGGCGTTGACTAGATGCGCGTGTATCATGCAAGTTAGGATTTTAATGCCAGTTTCCTTTTCTAAGTTGAAAAATGTGTTATGATTATGGCTTGGAATTGTTGTGGCTGCTGCCTGGCTGTATTTCTGGGATTTTTTTTCATTATTTTCCTTGACTTTTTCCTGCCTAATTTTTTTCCTGAGAGGACACTTATTCGCTAGGGTTCTGTGTCCCTCGGAACAGTTTAGGCACTTTTTTGTTTCAGAGGAACATTCTTTCCATGTGTGATTGGTACTTGCACACTCAGAGCATGCTTTGTATTCAGGTCCTTTGGGGCAGTTTTTTGAGGTGTGATCGTCAAGCTTGTAACACCTGTAGCAAATATTGATGTTAATAAATTCCTCTATTTTTATATTATGTGGCGGGATGCTCATGTTGAAAGCAAGGAGTCCGTGGCAGGAGGCTTTTTTAGAGCTTGCAGCATTTTTGAATGTTATTTTAATGATTTTGGATTTTGGGAACTTGTAAATGTTTTCAATTCCCCCAACGATCCATTCATTAAGTGACAGTAATTCCTCCTCTATGGCTAGTTCTGTATTTGAGTATATGACGTCTCCGACGTTAAATGCAAGGATGTTGCGCTTTGCTTGAAGTTCCATGGGCAGGATTGGCTTGAAGTTTTCCTTATCCAGCTCCTCTGCGCATTTTCCGTCGAAGATCTTATCTTGGTCCTCATCGCTCCTAGTCAGTACCACGAATCCGTCCGGTATGTCTATGATCCTGAAGACATATATAGAGTTGGTGGAGAGAATTGATAACAGCTGATTCCGGGTACGAGTGCTAGGGTTTTGATGTTTTATTTTGACCCTTGCCATTTTTCATGTTGGATGAGAAAAACCCAAAAACCCAACAAACTAATAAAACTAATAAATAAACTAAACTAATAAAACACTAACAAACAAGACTGCTCAAGGAGCAGGAACACAGCTAAAGTACCTACAGCGACAGCCGTAACGCTCCCCCGCCTCCTAAAAGGCGTCGAAGGGTGCAGGTGCCGCTGCCCTCGGAAGGGCTTGCCTATTCCTATCAGAGTTTTACCTCACCCCTGGCCTTCCTATAACCAGCCACTCTGAGGGCTCCCGTTGTGACCCTGGCCTTCGCCAGAGTCCGCGGGGTTCGGCTTCGTACCAGTCTAACAGGGGGTCACTAGAGGCGAAAAAAGAAGAAAAACCGACACAAGGGCGGACACTCAACCAAGAGGGAGCGTCCCTGTACACAAGTGAGGTTTGCAGCCTGAATGTAGCGAAGGCTGTTGTGGAAGCAGAGCAGACACCAACACGAGCTACCGGCTCTCTGCTGTCTCTCCCGTCACTCCCAGATGTGTTCAGCCACTAAGGTGCCAGAACACCCGAGGAGCCGGCTGGAGACTAAGTCCAGAAAGCAACTTGACTCTGTTTCTCGCTGTATGGTGGTAGGAGCAGAGTGTTTGTGGTGGCAGGAGCTGGGCGGTTGAGGTGTTGTCGGTCCAGCTGCTGAATCCTTTTTCTCTCACTTATTTCTCTTCATTCTTACTGCCTCTGGGTGAGGGGGCTGGGGTACCTAAGAAACCCCCAGAACTCCTGAAGCAGGGGCAGCCTGCGATGCACTGAGGAAGCCCGTGATAGCGCGGGTCCAGCCTCAGTTGCGGGGCCAGGTTAAGGCAAAACTTTTTTGTTGTCGTTCTTTATAACGACCAAGACCACACTTTACTTTAGCTATTTTTCCCCTTTGGGGCCAGTCCCGGTCCTCAGTGCGACGCCTCCGGGTGGCTGGGGCCTACAGCCGGGGCTGTAGGTAGGATTGTGTTTTATTTTTGTACTTTATTTTCTTTTTGTTATATATATTTTTCTGTAGTTTGGCTGTCAAGCTGTTAAAGACAGCTTTTCCCGAGATAAGGGAAAGGGATTCGACGATGGTTCGAGAAAAGCAACGAGAGACTTTCAAGCGAGATACAGGTACGGAAACACCTGTACCAAAGTTCCGGTGTAGCAGCCTTGAACGCATGAACATAGATTCGTACAAACGCCAACTCTCTCCCAGCGAGGACTCAGACTCGCAAGAAGAGAGTGTCGACAAAGGAGAATGGCAACTAGCCAAGAGAAGGAACAGGCAGCGGAACAACAACCCCAGCCCTCCCCAGCAGAGCATGAACATGAACGAACCCGAACGCCCAGAGAATACTGCAGACCAGACCAACAAGGAACCACACCAACAAAATATTTACAACGCATCCAAGACCCAAAAGATACTAGTGCCGCCCACAGAAGGGTTCGAGACCGCACTTCACCTTGCGGAGGCGATAGAAAAATGCAATGGACTACCAAAAATGCCCATGAAGTTCCTAACCTCAGGGCACGTGCTGATAACACCACCAGAACAAGACACCTTCAACTTGATAATGAACTTAAAGAGAGTGGAAGGAAAGCCAATCGAGCTAAAAGTGTCGGGGCAAGGCCTAACCAAGGGGATTGTGATGAAATACCCGGTGCTCATGCCACTCACCCCAATCGAGAGACACCCACTAGTAGTGGAAGCCAAACGTTGCAGAATCTCCACGGGAGCAACAACCCGACAAGTAGAAATTACGGTGAGAGGGCCCCTCCCTGGATGGCTGGAACTAGGACGATGGGGGACTTTCTACACTCGCCCTTACAGCCGCGAGCCACTCAGGTGCTACAACTGCCAGCGATTCGGACATCACATCAACAGCTGCACCCTTCCTACAAGATGTGGGGTATGTGCACTGGACCACAACACGGACTTATGCATAAAGAAACACAAGGAAGGACAAACCACGCACCCGAAATGCCCCAACTGCAACGAAGCACACTTAGTATGGAACCGAAACTGCTCCAAAAAGAGAACGCTGGTAGAAGCCCAGAAAACCACACAACTGAGCTTCATGACAAAACATCGGCCAGCCCTATCTGCAGCATCCACCTGGGGAGGACAAAGACCCCTAACAGACAACAAACTTCCACCCCAACCCTGCATGGGAAACAATCAGGACTTCCCAAGCTTAACAGACACACACAAGACACACACACCTACACAACAACACAGCACATGGAACAACCAAGAACGCCAGACCCTTGGACAAGGAACGACGAGGAAAGCACCACACACTCCCAGAACACGCTTGGAAGTCCCCTTACTGAAACCACAACACACTCAACCCAGTCAGGAGGTGATAACAATAACGAAGGACGATCTCAAGGACCTCTTCAAGACATTTGCAGGGGCACTTGCAGGCATCCTTGGACAGGAAATAGAAGAAGACAAGCTCGTGAAACTAGCGGACCACACTCTAGACAACTACATAGAGAGGAAAGCACCAGCCAAAATGCAAACACAACCAACACAGAGTCACACACCTGCGCTCCCGAACACAGCACCCAACAACACCACACCACACCACACACCAGACCACACCAAACCACACAAACACAGAACACAACAGGGCGCCATCTCCAAGGTCCCCGCACAGCAAACAGAGACACAAGCAACAGGAATGACTCCGGCTTCAGCAGCAATAGAAAAAGAGAAAATAGCACTAGGTCTACTTCCCGCACAGAAACAAGAACACACCAGGCACCGACATCCACGCTCCGCTTCCTGCAATGGAACATCCAGGGAGCCAAGAACAAACACCACCAGCTAATAATGGCCGAAGCCAAAAAAGGAAATTACGATGTACTGCTCCTGCAAGAAACGATGCTCCACGCCAACGCAAAAATAAGCTTCAAAGGATACAACGCGTACCACCTTTACGCAGTCACGGGGCAGTACAATGGATGTTCTATCCTCATCAAAAACACAATCCCAAGCAGTGAAATTAACCACCCAGTACACTGCGGGGAGGGGGTAGAGGTCATCGCAGTAAAGCTTCAACTAAAAACCCAAGAACTACAAGTTTACAACATATACGATAAACCAGACTACAACGGTACTGAGCTGGATATTAGTGAAGTCATGGCGCTAAGCTGCACCACCCCCATCTATGTCGGCGGTGACTTCAATGCTCACCACGAAGCCATAGGCTCACGCAAACGGACGCGAAGCGGATACCACATAGCGGAAATAATAGAAACAACCCCAGACATAAAATTATTAAACACGGGAGAACCCACGCACATCGCCGGAGGCATCCTAGACCTTACCTTTGTCACACGCAACCTTACACACAACGCAAAGTGGGAAGTCCACCCACACCTCGCTAGCGACCACTTCGCAACCTGTACCACTCTACAAATACACAAACTCTCGCGACCAAAACACACTCCAAAATGGAACACAAGACACGCAAACTGGCCAGCCTTTAGGGCTGCCCTACAAAACCAGCTAAGGTCAACCCCTAGACCGGAAGACCTGGAAGAACAAGAGAACAGACTGACCGCAGCATTTCACACAGCCGCTAACATAGCCATCCCCAAAACAAAAACACCCAAACACGATTATAAAGACCGATGGTATCACACGGGTGAGGTCAAAGAATACAACCACCGAATCAACCAAGCCAAAAAACTAAACAAACAACACAACACAGAAATTACACGATCACTTCTAAAAGCAGCAATCAACACTGCAAGAGAAAGCACCAAAATAATAAAAGATAAGAAATGGCTAGAATGGTGTGCCACTATGGACCATGCCACCAGCGTCAGCAAAATGTGGAACCAATTAAGACTAGCCTCGGGGCAAGCACGAACAACCAGACCCACCCATCCCGAACCTGAAACCGAAGCAAATAACTTAATAAACTCATATGCTGCAAGAAGCTCCCCAACACAACTACCACTAGATACCCGCGACCTTCAAGTCCACTTGAATGATCGTCGCACGGACACAATAAACTCGGCGTGTCTGGCTGAAGCAACAACAGACACGGCTTTTACATTACAAGAACTACAAGCAACACTAAAGCCAAGGAAAGACACGTCTACGGGAGCAGACAAAATCACTTATTCAATGATAAGGGAAGCTGGCGAATTAGCACACGAAGACATCCTGCACATTATCAACACGTCTTACACGACAGGTAAACTTCCACTCTCATGGAAAGAGGCTACAATTACACCTATTCCAAAACCCAAAGAACCTAACAAAACGCGACCCATATCACTCCTGAGTTGCCTCGGAAAAACGGCAGAAAAAATGGTACTAACCAGACTGCAGTGGATGATAGGCCCAAGCACAAACACATCTACGCATAAACCCAGCAGAGAGGCACTAGAGACTGCCTAACAGAAATGTTGGCCACCATCTCTAACAGAAAAGCCGTAGCAGTCTTTATGGACCTGGAAAAGGCTTTTGAGATGGCAAATCCACGGGCCATCCTAGAATCGTTAGCCAAACGAGGAGTCCGTGGGAAATTACTGAGATGGACGGAAAATTTTTTAACTAACAGAAAGGCCAGAGTAAATTTCCAAGGAAGTTGCAAAAATGGCAAGCCAGTTTCCACCACCGCGATGATCCCAATGCCAATCAGCCTGGGGTGTATCTGACGCTCAGCTTTAAGCGGGCAAGTCAGACTCCCCAGACGGTCAAGCAAAGGGAACATCACTCATGTATTATTTCGTAGAGCCTCGATAGGGTGTATCTGAAGCACCGCCACGACGGGCTTTCAGACTCCCTTTTGAGGCAAGCAAAATAATATAGGAGAAACTACCAAAGACAAGAAGAACGTGTGGGCCGCCCACTAAGGCAAAAGGCCCACGTCATCCAAACCTGGATGGCAACCTTTAAAATGAGACGCGCAGCACACTCACTCACTCCTCCTCTGTTCGCTATGGCTCGTACAAAGCAGACAGCTCGCAAGTCCACCGGTGGGAAGGCCCCTCGTAAGCAACTTGCTACGAAGGCGGCTCGCAAGTCCGCGCCTGCCACCGGAGGTGTCAAGAAGCCCCACCGTTACAGGCCGGGCACTGTGGCTCTCCGTGAAATCCGCCGTTACCAGAAGAGCACTGAACTGCTCATCAGGAAGTTGCCCTTCCAACGTTTGGTGCGCGAGATTGCTCAGGATTTCAAGACTGATCTCCGTTTCCAGTCCTCGGCTGTCATGGCTCTGCAGGAGGCCTCCGAGGCTTACCTTGTGGGTCTTTTTGAGGACACAAACCTTTGCGCTATCCACGCCAAGCGCGTCACTATCATGCCAAAGAACATCCAGCTTGCTCGTCGCATCCGAGGCGAGCGTGCCTAATAAGCAAGATATCTATCAATCTATCTATCTATCTAGCTAGGCCCTTTTCAGGGCCAAACTATGGTCACAAAAGAGAGTTGTTGTGGGTTATTGTTATTAATATTCTTCTATTAATTTAAAACCTCTGTTAACTAATAACTTGTGCATGCATGTAGTCAACCTGGAAATTGTTGTTGGATATCATTATTATCATTCTTTTATTCATTTTAAGTACTGTGTTGTATGCTGTAGGTGAAACATATTACTTGACCTTGAACTTTCCGCCCTCGCGAGATAAGATATAATAGTATAAAAAAGAGAGAGAGAGAGAGAGAGAGAGAGAGAGAGAGAGAGAGAGAGAGAGAGAGAGAGAGAGAGAGAGAGAGAGAGAGAGAGAGAATTTAAAAGAAAAAAAAAAAGCAAATTAGTCCAAGCAGTCTCTTTTATTAACAAATTGTGGCTCCAACGGAGCCGAGTATTGGTAGACGTCGTCCAGTCCAGGCAAGCAGGCAGGCAGGCAGGCAGCTGCTGCTGCTGCTGCTGCTGCTGCTGCTGCTTACTTGGAGGAGGTGTATTTGGTGACAGCCTTTGTGCCTTCAGACACTGCGTGTTTTGCCAGTTCACCGGGAAGCAAGAGACGAACGGCAGTCTGGATCTCCCTGCTGGTGATGGTGGAACGCTTGTTGTAGTGTGCCAAACGAGAAGCCTCGGCGGCGATGCGTTCGAAGATGTCGTTCACGAAAGAATTCATGATAGACATGGCCTTGGAAGACACGCCGGTGTCAGGGTGGACCTGCTTCAGCACCTTGTAGATGTAGATGGAGTAGCTCTCCTTCCTCCTGCGCTTCTTCTTCTTGTCTCCCTTGGCAATGGCCTTCTGGGCCTTGCCAGCCTTCTTGGCAGCCATTCCTGATGCTTTAGGAGTCATGATGATGGTTTCGTATTCGCTGAGGGAATGAATGAATTTGAGCGCCAAATGAATTTTTCTTATATGGAGCAAACTTACTCAGGATCACGATCAGGCGTCTAGAGACGCGCGCTCATTGGTCGAGCGGTGCGCTCGCTTCTCTTCCCCGATCCGGCTACTGGTATATATACTGAAAAAGCTCATTCGCGTCATTCCACTCGTAGATCGTGTAGCAGCAGCCCGAGCGAGCTACGCGTCGTCGTCGTCCCTAGTACAACTACTACAACTGCATCATCATCATGTCTGGACGTGGCAAGGGTGGGAAAGTGAAGGGAAAATCAAAGTCCCGTTCCAGTCGGGCTGGACTTCAGTTCCCAGTCGGCAGGATTCATCGTCTTCTGAGGAAGGGTAACTACGCTGAGCGCGTAGGCGCTGGAGCTCCAGTTTACCTGGCAGCAGTTATGGAATACCTAGCTGCTGAGGTCCTTGAGCTTGCCGGTAACGCTGCCCGTGACAACAAGAAAACTCGCATTATCCCGCGTCATCTTCAGCTGGCTATCCGCAACGACGAGGAACTTAACAAGCTCCTCTCGGGCGTGACCATTGCACAGGGCGGTGTGCTGCCCAACATTCAAGCAGTGCTCCTTCCCAAGAAGACTGAGAAGAAGTAATCAAAGAACGAGGAGAAATGAGAGAGGAATCTCCATCACCATTCGTTTGACACACTATTATCCGGCTCCTATTCGGAGCCACATATTATAAATCTTGAGAGTTGGACGGACCATGATTATGATATAAATTATATGATTATGTGATAGCAACAATATTGATAATAATAATAGAACATACGTATATATATATATATATATATATATATATATATATATATATATATATATATATATATATATATATATTTTATTTATTTATTTATTATTTATTTTTACCTTATTAATAATGCTTATCATTACTAAAACTTATTTTAGATTATCTCTTCTACAACTTGATGTTATTCTCACGACTCCATGAATAAGAAAAAAAAATATATTATTAATCATTTAAAATATATATATATATACATATATATATATATATATATATATATACACATATATATATATATATATATATATATATATATATATATATATATATATATATATAATGAATGACCACCATTCTCTTTATGCAAAAGATTGTGGACCTAGAAGGTCCGGGATTTATATGTTTGTAGACGGTAATAAACGGCTTTGCAATGCAATCCTTAACCACCGAATCCGTACAGAGTGCGTCCCTGACGCTTCAGGGCATACACGACGTCCATGGCAATAACAGTCCTGCGCTTAGCGTGCTCAGTGTAGGTGACGGCATTCCTGATAACGTTCTCCAGGAACACCTTAAGCACACCACGCGTCTCTTCGTAGATCAAGCCAGAGATACGCTTCACGCAGCCGCGACGAGCCAGACGACGAATAGCTGGTTTGGTGATGCCCTGGATGTTATCACGTAAAACCTTTCGGTGACGCTTAGCGCCCCCTTTCCCAAGACCCTTGCCTCCCTTGCCGCGGCCAGTCATGATGATGCTGCTGCTGCTAGTGTGTGGGTGTGTGTGGAGCGGAGCGATGCGCACTACAGACTGAGACAATTTTGAGATTGCCATCTTGTTAGGATGGCTTGGGCCTTTTGCCTTTGGCGGCCCATAATTTAGGTGTCCTTTGTCGATGTGTCTTTTATGGGATTGGCCTGCACACCGTGGCTGGGGAGTCTGACTCGCCTGCGAAGCAGTGCGTCAGATACACCCCAGTACAGCACGGCAGGCCAGTCCTTTGCTAGAGATCGAGGTAGGATAATACCGCTGCTTGTTGCTCTGGGGAGTCTAACTTGCCCGCCGAGGCGGTGCGTTAGATACACCCCAGACCACATGGCCGCGATATTATCGGGGGGGAGGGTATTTGCGCACTAGTTCTACAAGTGCCCGGTAAGGTGTATTCTGGATGATGTCGGGTGATGTTCTGTGGTGTCGGTTCAGGTAGTGTCTGGTCTCTTCGCATTCCTCTATATAGTGTGTCAGTGGAGATGTGCAGGTGGTGTTGCAGTGTGTGCAGTCTTCTTCTGTGTGGCGGAGATCAGCGTTGCACCGGTATCCGAGGCGTAGTCGGTGTATGGCTGTTGCTGTCTTCCGGTCGAGGTGCTTTGGGAGCTGGCTTGTGTTTTTTGATGTTTTTAGGTACCAGCTTGCACTCTGGGACCCGTCGCTAGCCCACTTTTGTATCATGGTTATTGCAACCTGTTTTGTTGTGGCTTTTGTGCAGTTTTTTAAAGATGACAGGCTTGGTGGCAGGTGGGCTGTGACGTTCGGGAGGTGTAGGGCGTTCTTGGCAGCCATGTCTGCCTCGTCATTTCCTTGCAAGCCAGCGTGGCTTGGGATCCAATTGATGTTGATTGCTCTCCCATTTTCTTGGATCCTTCTCGCTGTTGCTTGGATGGTTGTTATTAGGCTAACGTTGTCCCTGGGCATTCCTTTGGAGAGGGCTTGAATAGATCCCAGGGAGTCTGTGTGGATTAGTATTGGTTTCTCTTTCGGTTCGGCGTGTTGGAGGGCTTTTAGAATTGCGAGTAATTCTGTTTGTAGTGTGGATGACCCATCTGGCAGGCGGTAGTGTGCGGTGGTTTCTTTGTGTGTGAAGGCGGCTGCAGAGGTGTTTGTGTGAGGGTCGACAGAGCCGTCCGTGTAGTATATTTCGGCCTCCAGGTCAGGTGCAGAGTTCAATGCTTCTCTTGCCAGGGAGGCGAGTTCAGTTTTGTTGAGTCTTGACTTTCCTTCTGGCAGGGTGTGGACAGTGGTTTTAATCGCGGGTAGATTCCATGGTGGTGGTGATTTGTAGTTTTCGTGTGGTGGGTCTTGTTGGAGGTGCAAGAAGAACCGGCGTGTGTGTTGTGTTTTGATGGCGTCTGCTGCCTTGGAGGCCCACGTACTCTTGGTGAACAGGGTTCGGTCTTGTAGGAGGGCCTGTCGGATCCTGTTGATGTGCGTCGGTGTGCCATTTTTTCTTAGGTACTTCGCCAGGTGGCATACTGTTATGGCACAGAGTCTCGTGTGTAGGGGAGGGATGTTGGTTTCTGCCTGTAAGGTGCAAATTCTTGTCCAGGCTGGGGCACCGACCATGAGCCTCATGGCCTGGTTTTGAATTTTTTCTAGAGGTGACAGGGCTGCTTTTGTCGCTGTGGAGAGGCACGGGGCGCCATATTCTATTACCGACCTTACTGCCTGGATGTAGTAGGTCCTGAGGATAGCTAGACTTGAGCCCCCGTGTGGTCCTGTGATAGCTCTCATTATTTTTATCCTCGTTCGAGCCTTTTTTGTTGTCACAGCGATGTGTTTGTTGAACTTAAGGTGGGGGTCCATCCAGACTCCTAGGTAGGGGTGGGTACCCACCCAGTCAATCTCGGTGTCTTGAAATTTTAAGGGCTGTAGTACTCTCGTGGAGCCGAAGTGGATGGCCTTTGTTTTCTAGCGTTTATCTTGAGGCCAAGTAGCTGACACTTGGCAGAGACTTGGTTGATGGCTCTTTGGGCTTTTTCGGCATAGTGCATTCCTGTGGTGATTATGGCTATGTCATCTGCGTAGCATAGTATCTTGGTGTCTGGGCTCAGGGGTAGTGTTACTAAGTTCTCTACCAGGATGTTAAAGAGGAAAGGACTTAGTATGCTCCCCTGGGGTGTGCCGTTGTCAAAGGTTCGGGAGTGGGAGGTTCTGCCTTGGAATTTGACGGTTGCTTTCCTTTCTGTTAGGAAGTCCTCTGTCCATTTCAAGAGCTTGCCTCTGATGCTATGTTTGACAAGTGATTCTAGTATGGCTGGAGCGCTTGCTAACTCAAACGCTTTTTCCAGGTCCATGAACGTGACGACTGCTTTTTTGTCGGCGATGGTCGTTAACATCTCTGTGATGCAGTCTCTTGTTCCTCTGTCTGCGGTATAGGCATACAGATGTTTGTGTATGCTCCCCCTTGCCCACTGCAGCCGTGCCAGGACCATCTTCTCTGCTGTTTTCCCCAGGCAGCTGAGGAGGGAGATGGGCCGGTGGTTGCCTGGATCATTCGGTTTCGGTATCGGGACAATGTTTGCTTCTTTCCATGACTTGGGAAGTTTCCCCGTGTCATAAGAGGTGTTTATGACACGGAGAAGGTCATCATGTGCTGATGGCCCGGCTTCCCTAAGCATGGAGTAGGTTATCTTGTCTGATCCTGCTGCTGTGTCCTTTCTCGGTTTAAGAGTGGTTTCAAGCTCTTGTCGGGTGAAGGGGATGTCGGTGGGCGCGTCCTCCATGCAGGCATTGCGTACAGCTTTTTTTCTTCCTTGTTGGTGTCTTATCTGCATGTCTCTTGTGTCTCGTGGCAGTTGGGCGTTGTTGCTTCTTGCTGCAAAGGAGTCCACCAGGTGGTTTGCTTCGCTGGTAGGATTTGGATGGAGAGCTGGTCTGGGTGGCTTTTTCCCGCTTGCAAGGTGGATGTTGCGCCACATATCCCCGAGCTTGGTGTGGGGGTTCCATGACGCACACCAGGCAAGCCATGTTTCTTTCTTTATTTTGTTTGTTGCTTCCTTTGCAATGCTGATTGTGGCTCTGAGAAGTGTTCTGGTGGTGGGGGTGTTGTATTTTCTGTTGAGTTTTCTGGCACGGTTTATTCTTTTGTTGTATTCTTTCACTTCCTCATTGTAATACCATCTGTCCTTGTGGTTTCTGTTTGTTGGCTTGGTCTTGGGGATGGCTGTGTTGGCTGCCTGGTGGAAGGCAGTTACTAGTCTGGCTTCCATCTCATCTAGGTTGTCTTTCTCTGGGATGTCTGCAAGTTTATTGTCGAGTGTTTCTTTGAAGAGGGCCCAGTTGGCCTTTCTGACATTCCATTTTGGTTGGCATGTGGGTTTTTCCAGCTGGGGAATTTGTAGTGTTGTGCAGGTGGCGAAGTGGTCGCTTGAGAGATGTGGATGCAGTTCCCATTTTACTCCCTGTGATATTGCTTGTGAGATGAAAGTCAGGTCGAGGTTGTTTCCGGCGATGTGTGTTGGTTCAGTTTTGTTTAGCAGAATGGCTTCAGGGATGTTTTCCATTACTTCAACGATGTGGTGTCCATCTCTGTTTTGGTAGCGGGTCCCGAAGGTGTTGTGATGGACGTTGAAGTCGCCTCCTATGATGACGTGCGTGGTGGCGCATAGAGCAAGGAGCTCGCTGGCGTCGAAGTCTTGGCTTCTTGGTCCATTGTATATGTTGTAGACCAAAAGCTCAAGGTCTTTTAGCTTTATGGTGACTGCCATGACTTCGACTCCGTCACCACAGGCCACCGGGTTTTCAACGATCTTGGAAGGGATGCAGTTGCGTACAAAGATGGAACATCCTCTGGTTTGTCCTTCTATTGCATGTTTGTGGAAAGTTGTGTATCCGCGAACTGATATCTTGGAGTTTTCTGGTAGTGTTGTTTCTTGGAAGAGTATGACATCCCTTTCTCCTGTTCGTGCCTCGGCCGTTAGCAGATGTTGTCTACCTCTAAGTCCATTGATGTTCCATTGTAGTATACGGAGTGACTCTGGTGACTGGTCTGAAGTGGAGGTTCTAAGTGCGGTTTCGCGGTCGTCTGGGTTGTTTCCAATGGGCTGGTTGTCATCGCGGGAATCGGATTGGTAGGTGTTTGGAGTCTGAGGGCCTTTTCCTCCGCCTCTATGGCTGCTGTTGCTGGGGTTACTCCCGGGGTCTGTGCTTTGGGTTGAGGTGCTTGGCGGTCTTGGCCTTGAGGGTGGTCTGAAGGACGTTGTCGGCGAGTTTGGAGAGCTTCTCTTCCTCTACTGTTTGGCCCAACATACTTGCTAGAGCTCCTGCAAATGCCGTGAACAGGTCTTTGAGCTCTGTCCTTGTAATATTGATGCAGTCGTCTGCCTCTGGGGCTGGGGCCTGTGGGGGGGGGAATTGGTGCTTCCAGTCGTGTTCTTGGTTGGGTGTACGTCTTTTTCCTTGCTCCCCCTTGTCCTAGGGCTGGAAACTCGAGGGAGTTTGTAGCAGGTGGTTGCGTCGTTGTCTCTGTTGTCGATGCTTGTGTCGTTCTTTGTCCCCAATTCGATGTAGCTGCAAGAGCGGGGCGGTGGCTGAGCATGAAGTTTTGCTGCGTTGTCTTCTGGGCGTCGACGAGGGTTTTCCTGGCGCTGCAGTTCCTGTTCCAGGCGTGGTGAGTTTCGTTGCAATTTGGGCACTTTGCAGTCGTTTCCTGGCCGTTTTTGTGTTTTTGGATGCATTGGTCGGTCTCGTGTGGGCCTGCACATACTCCGCATCTGATTGGGAGAGTGCAGCTGTTTTTGTGGTGCCCATAACGTTGGCACTTGAAGCAGCGCAGTGGTTCCCTGGTGTAGGGTCTGGTGTAAAAAGTTCCCCATTCTTCGAGGTTTAGGAATCCTGGTAGAGGGCCCTTCACCGTGATTTCGACCTGTCTTGTCGGTTCTCCAGTGTGGATCCTGCATCGCTTTGCTTCCAGCACTAGAGGGTGTCTCTCTATGGGGGAGAGTGGCATCAGGAGTGGGTACTTTAGTAAGACACCCTTGGTACTGTGTTGTCCTGAAACTCTCAGTTGGATGCTGTTGCCGTCTATTTCTTTCAGCTGCAGTAAGTAGTCGGCTGCTTCCTGGTCGGGA
>JAPQNM010000726.1:2500-10005 GCA_029783475.1 Metacarcinus magister | reverse complement strand
GATATTTATTGTGTTTTGTCGATCGCTATTCTTGGGCATAAATTATTTAGCATGTACTGAGTGTGTTGTCACTCAATAAGGCAGAGGGCGGTTACAGGATAATGGATGGGGTGGAAGTTATGTGAGGTGTGGTTCTGTGGGAATGGATGAGGACAATGGAGTGGTAATAAGTGAATTGTAGTTGTTTGTGATTTTACCTACCCACCCCCCCCACGCTGTCGAAGCTAGCAGGGACTGTAGCTTTAGGGGATGGAGTCGCTCGCAACGCGAAGTGAAAGTTTGTTGGCACAAGACGAGGAACAGATTGCAAAGAGCGTAAGGCGGGAACACCGCTAGCGTGTGACAGGTTCACGAGCAGTCAGGTCAGAGACAGGGGGTGATAGTTGGAGGGTTGTGGATGAAATCGGATCGAGGTGTAGGTAATGCCTCTTACCAGTTGGTAAGGCTTGTGGTTAAGGACGCAGACGACTGTGAAATCAGCCTTAAGTGTAGAGTCCTTGGTATTACGCTGCCGTTGTCAAGGCAAAGCGGTCACCGGTCAGTCTGGCAACACTTGGCGGCGAGACAGTTCTTCAAAAGTTCAAAGGGAGTCGCAGACCGCAGTCTCATAACAAGTATTTTATTGTGTTTTGTGTGTATTTTTGGGCAAAATTATTTAGATGTCTGAGTGTGTTGTACTCAATATAGGCGAGGGGGTTACAGGTATGGAGGGTGGAGTAGTGAGGTGTGGTTCCTGTGGAATGGAGAGACAATGGATGGTAAGTGAATGTAAGTTGTGTGAAGTGTTAGCTAGAAATGTAGCTTTAGAGGAGGAGGTTAAGGAAGTGAAAGTTTTGTTGGCACAGACGAGGCAACAGATGCAAGAGGTAAGGCGGGAAGTTAGCGTCAGGTCACGAGCGTCAGGTCAGAGACAGGGGGTGATAGTTGGAGGGTTGTGGATAGGGGAGGGAAAGGGAGGGTGAGCCCTCCCTTGTGTGAGGGAATTTCCTCCCCTGTGTGAGGTGGAGTGTAGCAACAAGTTTGGGTTGTTAGCTACACAGGAGGAGGAAGAGGTCGTGATAGAAGTAGGAGCAGGAAAAGGGGAGAGGACACCCAAGGCAAAGATAGTGAGGAGGAAGTTAGATGGGAAGGAGAGGTGGGAAGGTGAGGAAGGACAGGGAAAGGTTAGAAGGGTCGCAGGAAGTGTTAGTTCTAGGTGACTCCAGGATTAAATATTTAGATGAGACTTTCTGTGAGGCCGACAGGGAGAGGAGGATGACGTGTTGTCTTCCTGGGGCTGGAGTGCAGGACGTGGTAGAGAGATACAGGAGGGGGACGGGAAAGGAGGCGTTAGTGGTGGTTCACATGGGAGTAAACGATGTAGGCAGGGTAAGGTCAGAGGAG
Source organism: Metacarcinus magister (assembly GCA_029783475.1). Taxonomy (NCBI): domain Eukaryota; kingdom Metazoa; phylum Arthropoda; class Malacostraca; order Decapoda; family Cancridae; genus Metacarcinus; species Metacarcinus magister. Next base: position 8,622 of record JAPQNM010000726.1, on the reverse strand, counting down.
CTATTGGATAGGTATAGGGAGCTTCTGAGGGAGATAAAGGAGAGTGGTAGGAGGTGTATAGTGTCAGGAGTGCTCCCTAGACAGGGGGATAGAGGCTGGTGGCTCTCACATGCCCTTGGCCTCAACGAGAGGTTGATGAGGATGTGCGGGGAGGATGGGGTAGGTTTTATGGATGAGTGGAGCAGGTTTTATGGGAGACAGGAGCTGTATGCCAGGGATGGTGTACACTTCAGTAGGAAGGGGGTGCAGGAGCTTAGTGAGTGTCTTGAGAGGGCAGTTAGGCAGTCCAGTCAGGGAAACTAAATATTAACAGAGATAAGGGTAATAGTGACAAAGGACGGGGTAAAGAGAGGGAGGTACATGAACTTAGTGTCTTTTATACAAACAGTAGAAGTGTAATAAATAAGATAGACACACTTAGAGGTATTGCATGTGTAGAAGAGTTAGATATTATAGGTATTACAGAAACTTGGTTAGATATTGCAGGCAAACATTTCTTACCTGAAGTAGGAATAGATGGGTACACTTTTTTTTCACAGGGATAGAGTAGGGAGGAGAGGGGGAGGTGTGGCACTGTACCTTAGAAACACATTAAATAGCTATGTCAACACCACAATAAAAACAGATAGGAATACAGAATCATTATGGATTGACATTATTATAGGAGGGAAAAAGTTTGTTGTAGGGATTATATATAGGCCTCCGGATTTAGACGAAGCAGCTAGTGCACCCCTGATGCAGGAGCTTGCAAGGGCATCTAGGTATAATAATGTGTGCATTATGGGGGACTTTAATTATAGGAGAATAGACTGTGATAGTATGACAGGAGATGGGTGCTCGGAGGAATTCTTAAATGTCGTCCAGGATGGTTTTTTCACACAACTTGTAAGGGAACCAACGCGACAGGGAAATATTTTAGATCTGGTCTTCACGAATAATGAAACTTTGGTCAGTCAGGTTGAGATAGGAGCTAGATTTGATGTTAGTGACCACCACGAAATTAGATTCAAGATTAATGCAAAGAGGGAGATAGAACAAAACACTGCTTTAGTACCAGATTTTAGAAAAGCCAATTACCAGGGCCTCAGATACCACCTCCAGAGTATAGATTGGGAGGGAATAGGAGTAGGCAGAGAGGAGGATCAAAACACTGAGGTAGAATTACATTATAATAGCATAGTTAGGGAAATTCATACAGGGCAGGAACAGTATATACCTAAGAGGAGGATTAGGTCAAATAGAAATGATCCAAAATGGATGAATAGCAGCATTAGAAGGGAAATTGGATTAAAAAGGGGACTCTATAGGAGAATTAAAAGGGGAGAAGTACAGGTAGTAGGGCAGTATAATGACCTAGCTAGGAAAGTTAAAAAGGATATTAGGACTGCAAAGAGGAATTATGAGGTTAGGATAGCTAGAGATGCCCAGAAGGATCCAAAGGGATTCTATCAGCTGTACAAGGCTAAAACAAAGGAAAGAATAGGACCTCTTAAAGGAATAGATGGCAGCTTGATAGAAAATGGTGAGGAAATTAGTAAGGAATTAAATAAACACTTCTTGTCCGTATTTTCTCAGGAAGAGTCGGGTAGGGAACTGGAGCCAATACAGATCTTTAGGGGACAAGAGGTTGATAAATTAAGCGAAATAGTCATAAGTAGGGAAGTAGTTAGCAAGGAAATAGATAGACTTAAAAAGACTAAATCTCCCGGGCCGGACGACATTTTTCCGAGGATTCTCGGGGAATGTAGAGAAGAACTCGTTGAACCCATTGCGATGATTTTTAGAAAATCCCTAGACACAGGAGTAGTGCCTAGGCTATGGAGGCAGGCAAATGTAGTTCCTATATTCAAGAAAGGAGATAAGGCAGAAAGTAGTAACTACCGCCCAATTAGTTTAACATCAGTGGTAGGCAAGATGTTAGAAGCTATCATAGCAAGGGCAATTAGAAAACATTTAGATGAACACAAGCTAATTAGACATAGTCAACATGGTTTTAGCAAGGGGAAGTCCTGCCTGACAAATTTATTAACCTTCTATAGGAAAGTATTTGAAACCATAGATAAGGGGGACGAGTATGATATAGTCTATTTGGACTAAAGCCTTTGACAGAGTACCCCATAGGAGACTGTTAAGTAAAGTCAAGGCTCATGGCATAGGTGGGAAGATACTAGAGTGGATTAGGGGATGGCTTACTAGTAGGGTACAGATTAATGGGAAGAAATCAGAATGGGGTAATGTCACTAGTGGGGTACCACAGGTATCAGTACTAGGACCATTGTTATTCATAATCTATATAAATGACTTAGAGACAGGAATAAACAGTGATATCAGTAAATTTGCCGATGACACAAAGATAGGAAGACCGGTAAAGAATTTAGATGATGCTAGGATGCTGCAGGATGACTTAAATAGGCTGTACGAGTGGTCAGAGAAATGGCAGATGCAGTTTAATATTAACAAGTGTAGCATTATGAGTGTAGGTAAAGGTAATAGGCCTGTAGACTACACATTAAATGACAATACCTTAGGAAAGTCATATAGTGTGAGGGACTTAGGAGTTCAAATAAGCAGTGACTTGCGCCCCAGGGAACAGTGTATTATAGCTAGGAATAGAGCCAACAAGATAATGGGATTTATTAGTAGGTGTGTGACAAATAGGAGTTCTGAGGTCATTCTGAGGTTGTATTTAGCGCTAGTAAGACCCCATTTAGATTATGCAGCTCAGTTTTGGTCCCCTTATTATAGGAAAGATATAGGCTCCTTGGAGGCAGTCCAGAGAAGAATGACCAAGATAATTCAGGGGCTGAGAAATTTACCCTACAAAGATAGGTTAAAACGTCTTAATCTCCACTCCCTAGAGAGAAGGAGAGCAAGAGGGGATTTGATTGAGGTTTTCAAATGGGTAAAAGGAATTAATAAGGGAAACATTGATCAGGTTTTAGAATTTAGTAGTCAGGATAGGACACGTGGAAATGGGTACAAGCTAGAAAAACTTAGATTCAGGACAGACATAGGTAGATATTGGTTCACTAACAGAGTGGTGAACGATTGGAATAGGCTGGGTAGACACGTAGTAAGTGCTGAGTCAATAGATAGCTTTAAAAGACGGTTGGATCAGAGTATGGATAGGGATGACAGGTGGGATGGCTAAATATTGGATTATTCCAAGGGTGGGGGGCAAGGAGCTGCCTCGTGTAGGTCATTAACTGGCCTCTTGCAGTCTCCTCATTTCTTATGTTCTTATGTTCTTATGTCTCGCACTAGAACCACGGTGGAGTAAAGATGTCTGACGTACAACCCTGCCTACGGTTCGGTGGGTGCCCAGCCAGTGCCCAAGTGCAGGTATTCCGGCAGAATTAAGTCTCGCTGCATCGATAGCCGACGAACGGCTGATGGATTCATGCTGATTGACGATAGCTGTGACTTGCCGGCAGCTGCTGCCACCCATGACTCCATGCTGCTGACCATATGGACGACACCACCACTGTCTCCAAGCGGATCCGCTCTCCATCTTCCTCGTCTGGTGAGATCAACAAATATTCAGCTAAGTCTAGCAAGAAGCAACCCTCGCACTTTCGCTTCAGTATCATCTTCACCTAACGCTAGAGCTGTGCCCCCACGCCAACCTCAACCCCTTAACTCTAAACTCGGCACTGGTTAAATGTATACGTCCCGACCACCAGCCGGCTGCTAAATATGGATTATTCAAGGGTGGGGGGCAAGGAGACTCTGCCTCGGTAGGTCATTACAACTGTCTCTTGTATCTTCACATGTGTAATGTTCTTATGTTCAGTTCATGCTCCTCATTTCTGCATCGGTCCACACATGTACTCCAGACACATACTCCTCAAAAACCTCACTCTCTATCACACATTTAATCTCGTCTATCCACTACTGCCATAATCCGGTTCAGCCCTATAATACTGCAGCTACAAAAGCACAAATTCTTAAAAACTAATTAATGTCAACTACCATATAGGACTCCAAGAGAACTGCAGTGATTTCTGGATTGTCAAAGTTCCTATTGTTGGTGAACCAGTAGTAGACCTGTTTGGTAAGTAAGTGTCAGAGCTGACGAGTACTTGGTCGGGTCACAAGCAGGTTGCAGCATGGCTGGAAGATGTGGACAGTACAGGGGAGCAATGGTGATACCTCATTGGATACTTGCTGTGCTAAGAACCTAGTTTTGAATAACCAAAAGTAAGTACCAGTCTTAAAATAATCCCTAATCAAAATAATAAACAAACTTCAATGAAGCATTAGGAATAGTTGAGGTACGAGATATCCACTATTCAAGTGTAAGGTATTCAATCTCTTTACTGCAGAAACATAATACATGACTTAGAAACAGCTCATAAAACTGCACTTCAGATGATCCCACTGGTCCCAATACTGTCACTTTAAAGAGTGGTAATGGGTCACACGGTAGCCATCATCACCTCAAACACAACTGGAAAAAACACATAAAACGAGAATGTATGGGATATACCTTAGAAAACTAAAATTTCAGACACAGTTTTAGTTGAGTTTTCCATAACAATAAAATAATAATGTAAAAAAAATTTGATTCCATAAGGAAGTTGACCAAAATTCACTTCAAGCCAAAAAACTGCTCTATAAATGCCTTTTGTAAACCTATAATGATAATTAGAAAATCTTGTGAATTTTAATACAAAACTCAAAAACCTTTGTATGAAGATAGTCTCAAAAATTTAGAAAAATATGACAGTCAATAGGTTGGAGGCAGCATGTGAGGGAGAGTGGGGGAATGACTTTTTTTTAAGGCAGCACTGAATGCAAATATACCACCAACAAATATCAAAACTTAGCTTATATGAAAGTAATATTGTATGTATAAATTAAAATCTTAATAGGACCTGTTCCAATCCTGAGAATAATGATGGAATGCAAAAAGTTGTGAAGCTGCAACTTTTGTTTGGCGTGTCACTGAATTTAGGCAGATATCCACAACTCTAGGAAGAAGGTCATCTGCAAAGGGAAGGGATGGGTCAAACATACTGAGCATATAAAATGTACAAGTTATTCATCAACCTTACATATTAATTACCTGAATATAATTCATTATTTACTTTACACTGGAAAAACAAGGTAGTCACACATCCTGACCCTGAATGTATCTCCTATCAAAAGTTAGGACCAAAATTCTGAAAAGATTTACTGGTCAACATTATTAATTATTTCCATAACTATTGTTTATCCTTCAAATCTAAGTACAAAGTTAAACATTTAGCTACAACCTTAATTCAGTGTGTGGCAGAGTCATGCAAACATCTGTCAAATGATGATGGGTGTTAAGTCTAACCTCAACACTTCCAATCAGACAGTCTTCTTTCTATGCCTCCTTTATACATTCTTACTCATATAATTTCCATCCCTCTTGTTTTTTTCTTGCAATAACTACATTTAAAGGGTGTAGCCATGATGGAAAAGTCTTCAACTGAATAGTTTTCAACTCTCAAGTATTACCATATTCAACACCGTCATCAATCTGTGCTTACATAAACCCAACATTCAGTTATATCTAATGTATACTTTTCAATTAATTAACAATTATCAAAGTTAAGTAATCTTTTTCTCTCTTTTTTCACATCAGCAAATAATCTAGGGACATTTTAAGCTGTTTCGGAATATATACTCATTACTTTATCTATTTTGATCCATTCTTTCACTAACCAAAATCTTACTTAACTTCCTTTTTCCCATTGTTCCTCATATACTTAAATCTACCTTTCATCCTTATTTTACCTAACACAACACAGCGTTTCATAATTACCCATTCAAAATGTTTCTTTAGAAAACTAGATATTAGACTTCTCAACATAATAGAAATTTTGATTACCTAGATTTATGTCAATTTTGGTCTGTTCAAAGGCACAGCAAATCTAATGTGCTTCTGACAGTTCCAGCGCACAGCAGCTGCAGCTAAAGTGTCAGGGTCTTGCGGAATCACATACTGGCCCAGACGAGGATCCAGACCACCAATTTGTTGCAAGATTGATGACTGTACTTTTTTCATTGCTGTATCATCAACCTACAGAAACCAGAAAACAATAAAATCAAGCATATTATTTGACAGCCTGAAATAGATTATACAATATCAA
>JAPQNM010000725.1:0-33619 GCA_029783475.1 Metacarcinus magister | reverse complement strand
TTTCTCTTTCTCTCTGGCTAGACTGAAACTTTCCTCCTCTCTATCTCCCTTGTCTTAACAGCACAAAACCCGCCGCAACACACGACACGCGTAACAACAAAAGGAAGAGCTGATAGTAGGTAAAAGTCTAAAAAGCTTATATAGACTCTAAGTAGATCTCTTCTCCTCTTCTCTTCTTTCTTCTTCCCCTACTCTTCTTCCCTCCTCCTCCTCCACGCGCACTTAAACATCAACGGGAAAGTTTTAGGTTTTCCCAGTTGGGATTTTTTTGGCTTTGTATTATTCTATTGGCCAGAGAAAAAGGGACGAGGGAAGAGGAGGATAAGGGATGAGCGAGAGGGGAGAGGAGGGCAGGTGAGAGCGGGACAACAGCACGTGGGTTCTCTCAAGGCTCTTGTGAGTGTTCTATTGCCAGCTTCTGTCGCGCTTGTTTCCCCTCACACTACTCTTGCTTGCCTGGTGGTAGGTTAGTAGAGTGGTGGTGGTAGGTGTGTGCGTGGTGGGTTGGTTGTGGTGGTGGGGTGGTGGTTGTGTGGTGGTGGTTGGTGGTGGCTGGTGGTAGGTGGTGGGAAACTATTAACTACTACTATTACTACTACAATAACAACAGTAGGCAATAATTTTACCGTCATTTGGGCATGTGATACAAAAACATGACATGATTTCTCTCCATACCTGTTGTAGCGGATTAGGGATGAGAGGAAACACACATGCCCACTGCCCGCCCGCCCGCCCACACTACCTGGAGGAGAGGAGAACAAGGTGAGGGGAGGGAATGGAGTGTAACGACGGGGGTGAGAGTTTTGGGGGTACGGGAGAGAGGGAAGTAGGGATCATGTCTGCTTATAGTTGTTATATAAAGGGAAGGAAATAATTAATGCATTCAATGGATTTTATTCTTATTGTTATCTCCAATATTTATGTACGTTATGGACTGAAGGCACGTGTCAATAAGTGATGATGTAATGTGAATGATGATGATAAAATACATATATAATAATAATAAAAAATAAGTAAATAATAATCATAATAATAATAATAATATATAATAATAATAATAATAATAATAATAATAATTTTAATAAGAATTAATAAGATATATATCCAAAATCCAATATCTTCTTTTCTCTTCATCTCCCCTTTCTATCTAACATTTTCCCCTTCTTCCTTCTTTGTCGAATTCCTTAATACTTCTTTTCCCTCGTCTATTCCCACTCCAACATTTCCTCTATTGCTTATTTCCTTTCTTTTTTTTTACCTCCTCTGTAGCACCCCCGTACCTCCTCCTGCTCCTCCTTCGACTCAATCGTGAGAGGACAGCTGGAAGAGTTCTGCGGCAGGGCACGAGCTACACGGAAGCGTCTGTGTATGCCAGGTGGACGACTGGACGACATCACGGCAGCCTGCGAGGAGGCAACCGTGAACACAAATGACAGTACTCTTTTCCTTTTACACGCAGGCACAAACGACGTTCAGCACACCCGTTCCGAGGAGCTGATGGAAAAGTACAAGAAAATGATCCAGGCGTTCAAGACAAAAACTAATAACATTATCATTTCAGGCATTCTCCCCAGGATCCGTGCGTCAGCCGCCTTCTATGACAAAGCCTTCAGCACGAATAATCGTCTAAAAAGTCTCTGTTCTCAGGAAGGCGTCGACTTCATCAACATGTGGGACGACTTCTACGATAAGGATGGCCTGTTCCGGGGAGACGGACTACACTTGAACGGTATCGGTTCCGCACGCTTTGGCCGACTCCTCAATAATAAAGTTTCTCTTTTCAGGCAAAAAAACGAAACACAGCCTCCTGCAGACGTGTCGTCGTAAGTGATTCTCGCTGTCGTAAGCGGAAACGTCATAAGTTGTTGCATGATCAATGCGCGCAGTATACGTAATAAATTCCTTGATCTCGAAGCCCTTGCAGCGTCGGACGAATATCACATTTTAGGCATTACTGAAACATGGCTCGATACGGAAAACAGAGACTTTTTAGCTGAATATAACTTACCCGGTTACTCGATGTTTAGCTGCGAAAGAAAAAATAAGTTAGGTGGAGGAGTTCTTCTCTACGTAAAAGCCAGTCTTCGACCAATTTTAACCGACAAGAGAAAAATAAACAACGTGGACACAGTATTTTTAAATTTAACTATTCGTTCAAGAAAAATTGTTATCGGACTTGTTTATAGACCTCCAGCCCAAAGCGCTAACACCGATAAAGATTTATACGACCAGATAACTGAGATAAGCGATTCAAGCGAAAGTGTCATATTCGGAGATTTTAACTTACCCGTAAATTCATGGGGAAATCCAATATCGTCCCACTCTGGTCAAAATTTATACGATAATTTACTAGAAAGCGCTCTAAGTCAACATGTTAACGAACCAACGAGAGGTGATAATATATTAGACCTTGTATTCTCAACAAACGAAACGCTAATAAGTAACGTCATTGTTGGCCCAGAATTCAGCACGAGCGATCATAAAATTGTTAAGTTTGACATAAATCTCAAGATTTACGATGAAAACATTAGTGAAGAATTAGTTTACGTGTACAGTAAAGGTAATTACGAAAGACTTAAAAATATTCTCTCAGAAACAGACTGGAGCCAATTATCATGTGAAACCGACGTAAATGATTCATGGAATAAATTCACTCACATCTTAAACAATGCGGTAAAATCGTGTATTCCAGTCTGTAAAAGACGTTCAGGTAATAATATTAAACCAAAATGGTGGAATAATCGAATAAAAACAGGCCTGTCTAACAAAAAACGTGCATACCGTAAATACCAACGAACTCAACTCGAAAGTGATAAGATATTATTTCAAAGACTTCGCCGCGAAACTAATAAACTTATTAGACAAAGTAAAAAAAATTGTGAAGCGCTTATCGTCAGTAAAATTAAATCGAACCCGAAAGAATTCTACAGTTACGTTCGCCGTAAAAAAGTCCAAACTAGTAACATCGGTCCACTTCGCCTAGACAATGGGGAACACGTTAACAACGAGGTCGATATGGCCGAAACATTAAATGAATATTTTGCCTCAGTTTTTACAAGTGAAGACACAAATGGTTTCATAGAGACGTCGCAAGTCACAGACAATAGCATCCTTTTAAATAATTGCGAGATTACAGAGGATATCGTAATAAAAGTACTTGATAATATTAAAGTAAACAAAACTCCTGGGCCTGACCGCATAGCGCCACGTGTATTAAAAGAAACCAAAAATCAAATATGTAAACCCCTCTCGATAATTTTTAATAAATCACTAAACTCCGGTAAAGTACCTCGAGACTGGAAACTTGCAAATGTTACCCCCATTCAAAAGAAGGGAAACAAGTCTCTTCCATGTAATTATAGACCGATCAGCCTCACCTCAGTAGTCAGTAAATTAATGGAAACCATATTGCGTAACAAACTAGTAAGCTTCTTGGAAGAGAACAGTCTCATTAAAAACTCCCAACATGGCTTCCGTAATAAACGTTCATGCCTCACTAACCTACTAGACTTCTACAACGACGTATTTAACATATTCGACGAATCCAAAGCGGTAGACGTCATTTATCTGGACTTTCAAAAAGCGTTTGACAAAGTTCCCCATAAGCACCTTCTAAGTAAATTAATTTCGCACGGCATTACTGGTAAAATTCACTCGTGGCTCGAAGACTGGCTCTACGAGAGAAAACAACGCGTCGTTATTAACGGTAAAGCATCAAACTGGCGAAACGTTCTAAGTGGAGTGCCGCAAGGTTCAGTGCTCGGCCCCGTTCTTTTTGTAATCTACGTAAACGACATCGATGAAGGCCTCACCTGTAAGATATCCAAATTTGCTGACGACACGAAAATAACTGGAAGAGTTACTACTACTGCCGAAAAAGCGCTACTACAGTCCGACCTCGATCGCTTAGTAAATTGGTCAAAGAAGTGGCAGATGACGTATAACTTAAATAAGTGTAAAGTTTTGCATATTGGGAGTAACAATAATCGCACTAACTATTCAATGAACGGTACCGAACTTCTTAAAGTTAATGAAGAAAAAGACCTGGGCGTAACTATTAGTAGCGACCTCAAACCAGGCAAACACTGCTCAGAAGCCGTTAAAACCGCTAACAAATTAATTGGTTTCATTGGCAGAACCTTCGAGTTTAAATCTGATAAAGTCGTCCTGACACTGTTCAATTCCCTCGTACGTCCGCATCTCGAATATTGCGTTCAGTTTTGGTCACCTTACTATAGAAAAGACATTGTAAAGCTGGAGAGAGTCCAAAGACGAGCCACAAAAATGATTCCGCGACTGCGCAATAAGCCATACGAGGAACGACTGAAGGAGCTCAATCTGTTCAGTTTAGAGAAACGTAGATTACGGGGAGACCTAATAGAAGTTTTCAAAATGATTCGTGGTTTCGATAACGTCAATATAAGCGATTACGTAATTGTTGATCGGGAAAGAATCACAAGAAACAATGGATTCAAAATAATCGGTAAAGCCTTCAGATCGGAAGAATCTAAACACTTTTTCTTCAATAGAATAGTTAATGTATGGAACTCTCTCCCAGCACAGGTAGTCAACAGTAATACGATTGAAACTTTTAAAGCTAAACTCGATAAGTACTTGACGACAAAACCTAACCTAACTTATTACCCGCTTCGTTAATGATTTTATAAATAGTGGTAGATAGCCTTTTTCTTTCTTTTTCACACTATACTATCAAATTTCCTGCGCAGTTTTTATTACTACTACTGCGCAGGTGTTTCTTTAACCACTTTTTTTTCCTGCCGGCGTTTGCCGGAGGGAGAGGTGGGTGGGGAGGAGCCTTCCACTGTACTATCCTTTACCTCAGACTTGTAGAGAATATAGAAGTAGAGTAGCTACACAGGCAACCTTGTAAGGCCCACCAGGGCTGTTGTTGCCTGTTATTCCTTTGTATTCCTTTGTACTGTACCACACCTCATTTCCCTCCCTTTCCCTTCCTTCTCTATCCCTTACCTTACCATCCTTTTTTTTCCCCTCTCCTTCCTTTCCCCTCCTTCTCCTTCCCTTACTCTAGTCTACCACCCTACCATTTCCTCTCTCCTCTGCCCTCTGCTTCCCTCCCCTGTCCCCTCCTCTTCCTCTCCCTCTCCCCTCTGTTTCCCTCCCCCTCCCTCTCCCCTCTGCTAGATATTTGATACTTGTTGAGGGGAAATCTTTCAAAATGCGAAGCCAAAGAAGCCATAGTCAAGGATCTTTTTATATAGCGCGACATTGAACCCGTTTCCCCTCACTTTCCTCTCTCCCTCTCTCTCTCGTTTCCCCTCACTTTCCTCCCAGTTTTCATCCTCCTCCTCCACCTTTATTCCCTCCCTTCTCTTTAGCTCCTTCCTGCATCCACCTATCTCCCCTCATTATCTCTTCTTCCCTCTTTCCCCTCTTCTCAACTTTCATGCAATTCACACTCCTCCTCCTCCTCCTCTTACTCCCTCTCCCCTCATCCAGTTTTTGATATGTGGTACAAGTGGGAAATTAGACTGTGTGGTGGTGGTGGTGGTAGTAGTAGTAGTAGTAGTAGTAGTGGTGGTGGTGGTGGTGGTGGTGGTGGTGGTGGTGGTGGTGGTGGTGGTGGTGGTGGTGGTGGTGGTGGTGGTGGTAGTAGTAGTAGTAGTAGTAGTAGTAGTAGTAGTAGTAGTAGTAGTAGTAGTAGTAGTAGTAGTAGTAGTAGTAGTAGTAGTAATAGTAGTAGTAGTAGTAGTAGTAGTAGTAGTAGTAGTAGTAGTAGTAGTAAGTAGTAGTAGTAGTAGTAGTAGTAGTAGTAGTAGTAGTAGTAGTAGTAGTAGTAGTAGTAATAATCACAATATATTTTTTCACCATGTGAAAACCAGGAAAATGTCTCACCCGCCACCTCAGCTGATGGATCAAGCCTCCCGCCCTCCCATACCTCACCCACAGACCCTCCAGGGAGTAAGTGTTTACGGTGCTCCTTCCCCGCCCCACCCCGCCACGAAACCAGAGACGCCTGCACAACACCCACCACACACCCGTGTCCACGGACTTACGAGTGTCAACACGCCTTCGGATGTCACAACCAAGCTGCAAGAGGAAGTTGCAACATTGAAGCAGGAAGTAATGAATCTGAAAGCAAATCAGGAAAAGATGCAACAAGACGACCAAGATTTACGCATCGCGATGGCGTCACTACAGGTAACAATAAAAGAAGAGATGAGCAGCATGAAGGCCTTTCTCCTCGACATCACCAATCCCACGACCATACAAGCTCGTGCTCCACACACTCTCAGCTCACACATGGAGACCGATATCACCTCACCCCAGCCTACCCAACCACCAGTACAACCCCATGCATCCACACAAATTACACAAGGAGCGCCGGAAACAGAGACAAATCCCACCACACATTCTGCCAAGCCGCCATCTCTGCCTCCGACACAGCGGGTTCCGGACAAAAGTTCGTATAGAAAAACTTCGTATGGCAATAATTCGTAGGATAAAGTTCGTTTGCCTAAAGTACGTCAGGATAAAGTACGTAGGGTATAAAGTTCGTAATGGAAAATAATCGTAATGGAGAAAAAATCGTAAGGTTAAATGTTCGTCATGCCAATGTTCGTTATAAAAATGTTTGTACGCGTTAGGTTGGGTTAGGTTAGGTTAGATCGTTACGAATAGGAGGAGGAGGAGGAGGAGGAGGAACACATAGGAAGAACAAACAGCAACAGGCCTGCTGGCCCTTACGAGGCTGTTTGTGAGTACACTATCTAATCTAGAGTGAAGGATACAGGATAGTAAGGGTGAAGGCTTCTCTCCCCAGCCATGGCTGGCAGGGAAAGGAAGGCCAACCAAGACTAGACTATCACTACTGTCACTACCACTCCTGCTACCACTACTTCCTGGCAAGCGATGTCAGGCCACTAGCGACGTCTTTTGAATCGACATTTCGTAAGTTAGGTACATCAGGATGAACATACTCAAAGTTTGCTACGTTAACGGATAGTATTTTAGTTGTGGATTGGCTTCTAAATATTTGTCAAGTCTATTTTTGAACGTAGTAATTGTTTTACTGTCGACGACATTGGCGGGCAGGGAGTTCCAAACGTTAACGATCCGATTGAAAAAGAAGTGCTTGGCTTCGTTTGATGTGAATCTTTTACCAGTAATCTTAAAAGAATGATGTCTTCTTGTTATATTTGATCGATCCAAAGTAATGTAATCTTCTGTATTGATATTATCGAATCCTTTGATTATCTTGAACATTTCAATTAAATCACCTCGCATCCTTCGTTTTTCTAGGCTGAATAAGTTAAGTTCTTTAAGTCTTTCTTCATAAGGTTTATTTTTCAGCCTTGGAATCATTTTTGTTATTCTTCGCTGGACTCTTTCCAGTTTGTCAATGTCCTTTCTGTAATATGGGGACCAAAACTGTACGCAATACTCAAGATGGGGTCGTACTAGTGAATTATGCAGTTTTAATATGACTTTTTCTGATTTATTTTCGAAAGTACGCCCAATAAAGCCGACCAATCTGTTAGCAGTTTTAACTACCTCTGAACAATGTTGACTGGGTTTTAAATCGTTTGATATTGTGATTCCCAGATCTTTTTCCTTGTTTACTGTAGAAAGTGATTTACCATTCATTGAGTACTGAACGTGATCATTATTTCTTCCGATGTGTAGTACCTTGCATTTTTCAACGTTAAATTTCATTTGCCATTTATTGGCCCAAGACGTTAGTCGATCTAGGTCTGATTGTAAGACTTCTCTGTCAATTGTCGTAGTTACTCTGCTGAGAATTTTCGTATCGCCAGCGAATTTCGATATTTTGCAAGTGATCCCATCATCTATGTCATTAACATATATCAAGAATAAGACAGGACCAAGCACTGAACCTTGTGGTACGCCACTTTTTACGTTTAACCATTGAGAGGAGACACCGTTTAAGACTACTCTCTGCTTACGTTCAGAGAGCCAGTCCAGAAGCCAATTGTAAATGCTACCAGAGATACCGTGAGTCATTAGTTTATTAAGCAATCGTTGATGAGGTACTTTATCAAAGGCCTTTTAAAAATCTAGATATATGACATCTACTGCTCTGCTTTCATCGTACGCGTCAAAAACATTGTGGAAGAAGTCTAATAAGTTAGTTAAACATGAACGTTTATTACGAAAACCATGCTGTGAGGGTTTTATTATATCGTTGTGTTCAAGGAATTTCACCACATTGTCACGAATGATTGTCTCCATTAATTTACATACAACTGATGTCAGACTGATTGGCCTATAATTTCCAGGTTGTGACTTGTCCCCCTTTTTGAAGATTGGTGTTACATTTGCACGTTTCCAATCTGATGGAAGAAAAGGAGGGGAAGGGGGAGGAGGAGGAGGAGAGATGTTCAAGTGAGCAAACGTCTTGGTAACACACACACACACACACACACACACACACACACACACACACACACACACACACACACACAGCTTGTATCCAATATCCACTTCTAACACATGATAAAAAAAAATATATATATATATACATATTACTTCATGGGTTTAAAAATATAATATAGCTCACGAGGCCTTACCAAGTACCCATATAATGCTCTCTCTCTCTCTCTCTCTCTCTCTCTCTCTCTCTCTCTCTCTCTCTCTCTCTCTCTCTCTCTCTCTCTCTCTCTCTCTCAGAACAAAGAATGAATAATTACACTATTCTACTTATTTCATTATTGTTTTATCTTTCTTCTTTTAATTGTCTACGTTAGCAAATAAAAAAAAACTAAACTAACATGAATATAAATAAAAAATAATCACAATAATACTGCAATCACAATTATTACTTTCATTATTATTATTATTATTTTTTTCATCATCACTATTACTCTATTTACCTATTTAAGGATGACACTGTAACTTGATCTCAATGGGTACACGAACCTGAATTGGCATTGAGAGAGAGAGAGAGAGAGAGAGAGAGAGAGAGAGAGAGAGAGAGAGAGAGAGAGAGAGAGAGAGAGAGAGAGAGAGAGAGAGAGAGAGAGAGAGAGAGAGCGTGTGTGGTGTGTGCGCTACTATACTATACTATACTATATATACTATACTATATATATACTATACTATATAAGTGATCAAAATAATCGAGCTAGAGGCGCAAGTTATTTCTGAAACCTCACACACACACACACACACACACACACACACACACACACACACACACACACACACAGAACATAAGAACATAAGAAATGAGCTGACTGCAAGAGGCCAGTTAATGACCTACACAAGGCAGCTCCTTGCCCCCCACCCTTGGAATAATCCAATATTTAGCCATCCCACCTGTCATCCCTATCCATACTCTGATCCAACCGTCTTTTAAAGCTATCTATTGACTCAGCACTTACTACGTGTCTACCCAGCCTATTCCAATCGTTCACCACTCTGTTAGTGAACCAATATCTACCTATGTCTGTCCTGAATCTAAGTTTTTCTAGCTTGTACCCATTTCCACGTGTCCTATCCTGACTACTAAATTCTAAAACCTGATCAATGTTTCCCTTATTAATTCCTTTTACCCATTTGAAAACCTCAATCAAATCCCCTCTTGCCCTCCTTCTCTCTAGGGAGTGGAGATTAAGACGTTTTAACCTATCTTTGTAAGGTAAATCTCTCAGCCCCTGAATCATCTTGGTCATTCTTCTCTGGACTGCCTCCAAGGAGCCTATATCTTTCCTATAATAAGGGGACCAAAACTGAGCTGCATAATCTAAGTGGGGTCTTACTAGCGCTAAATGCAACCTCAGAATGACCTCAGAACTCCTATTTGTCACACACCTACTAATAAATCCCATTATCTTGTTGGCTCTATTTCTAGCTATAATACACTGTTCCCTGGGGCGCAAGTCACTGCTTATTTGAACTCCTAAGTACCTCACACTATATGACTTTCCTAAGGTATTGTCATTTAATGTGTAGTCTACAGGCCTATTACCTTTACCTACACTCATAATGCTACACTTGTTAACATTAAACTGCATCTGCCATTTCTCTGACCACTCGTACAGCCTATTTAAGTCATCCTGCACCATCCTACATACATACACACACAACACAACACGCACACACACACACACAAGGTAACACTATACACCAACACCACCACACATACACACACACCCTACCTGTAAAAGTGTGTGTAATCCTAGTTGTAGGTGGAGAGAGAGGGCGAGAGCGAGACGTACACACACACACGCACACACCACCGAACTAGCTGAGTGTTGCCAGCAAACTGAGGTGTAGTAGACTCACCCTCAACGCAACCCACTCTGTTTTCTCTCGCTCTTGCTCTCTTTCTGTCTCTCACTCCCTCTCTAATCCCCCCCCCTCTCTCTCTCTCTCTCTCTCTCTCTCTCTCTCTCTCTCTCTCTCTCTCTGACACTTATGTGCCATCGACCTTTTGAGATTTGATGTATGAAGTCGTTTAAATAGATATATACAGATAGATAGATGGATGGATAGATGACTAACTGTTTATATTGATACGATTTTGTTTTTTTAATTTTCATTTATAATTTGTTCGTTTGATAAAGGGATTAATGGGTATGTTCGCTTTATTTGTTTATTTGTTTGTTTGTTTGGTTTAGTGAAAGGGTGTTCGTTAGGGTTTGATTATATCCTTTCATTAACTGTTCAAAACTAAGCAATTAATTTCTGGTTTATTATCGTCCATTTCAGTCTTGCTTTGCCGCTCCTCAAAGCCAGACTGAATGTATCTTAATGAATATTTGCTCGAAGACTAATAGTTACGCAGTAAAATTAACTCATGCCTCTCCATAAGCAGTCACCTTTTTTACCGCTATCGAAATTCTCTCTCTCTCTCTCTCTCTCTCTCTCTCTCTCCTCTCTCTCTCTCTCTCTCTCTCTCTCTCTCTCTCTGCTTCCATGGACCGAGATACAAATTATTTCCGCTCAAATTAAGAAAGTTTGTCACCTATTCCATTTTTTTCCCTTCATACTTTCAACTCCCTCACACCTTTAGTTTCCACTTTTCCATACTTCACTCCCTTTATTCTTTCCTGAAGGCTGTCTGTGTTAGTGACTACATAGCAGACTTTCCCTGTATACCCTACCCGCTCTCCCCTACCAACTACAACACACACAAAAGATATTACCCTTCACTATAACATCAAAATAGACCCACGAAATACATATAAACAAAACCAAACGTACTTGTAATTAAATCTAACATTTTAGGTGAATAGACTCGTCCCCAAAATAACAAACTCATTTCTATAACACATATTTATCATTTACTAACTAACTAACTAACTCATGTCTGGCACTTCTTTACTTCATTAATTAACTATAACTAAATATCTCAATTCCATCATTACATTCTTGACATTAATCCTTGTGAACTAACTAAACGGGAGGGTCTGCACGCAGTTATTTCCCGCCACACTCTGAGCATGCGCGAACAGTCTCGCCTCGTGATTGGCTGCCCTAACCTACCTAATCTGCCTATCCTAGTGTATATAGTTTGCCTAACCTTACCTAGAGTAACCTAACTTATCCTTTACGTTTGCAAGGTAGGGTTAGGCAAGCTCCTCTATATAGAGGAGCTTGCCTAACCCTACCTTGCAAACGTAAAGGATAGGTTAGGTTAAGTAAGGTTGCTACATATAAGTTACTTTAGGTAAGGTTAGGCAAACTAGATACACTAGGATAGGCAGATTAGGTAGGTTAGGGCAGCCAATCACGAGGCGAGACTGCTCGCGCATATGCTCAGTGTGCGGGGAAATGGCTGCTTGCGGGCCCTCCCAACTAAACACTTCTTATATTTCTTTGTATAACTACGTCTATATATAATTGCACACCGTCAAATACTATGGCAATTAACCCATGAGTAATAATGATCATAATGTGACTATGTGGCTTAACTTTAGTCATGAAATAAACGTGTAATTCATAATAATATAACAAAAATTTACATACCGGTAGAGAGAACGTCCGTCATGTTCCTTAAGTTTCGAGTTGAAAGAAAACAAATACGTGATGCGCAACTGTTATAAAAAAAACACAAAACAATATACAATAACAACTTTAACACCAGAAAAAAATAATAACAAAATAAAAAAAGATAACAAAAACTACATTACCTATAATAACAGCAGTAGTATATGAGCTATACAAATTTGTATTAATATCGCGATTATACGGTTATTATGTTATCACTGCAATGTTTTAAATGATATTGCAGTAAAAGGAGATAGTGAATTTTCTTTATATATATTTCTTTGGCTTAGGCTTCATTGCATTTATCCTTACATCCTCCCTGTTCCTTCCACTCTTCCTTTTGATATATGATAGCATTCTAATGATTTAAAAGCACTATGTGACTCTATTCTTCTATCAACTTTACGTCATTCAATTCATTCCTATAACACTCGTACTCTGGTCTTCTATTTTCTATAAGGCATTTCTTTCATATACAAAGGGTAAACTTAACTCTTGTACCTCAGTTATAATTCATTGTTTCCCTTCCAGCTGCCTCTGATCACTAAATAACCTCAATGTTGTATTTTACTACTACCACCAACACCCTAATTCATTTTCCTTTTCACACACAAACAAACAAACACACACACTTTCCTTATTATACTAGTAACTTACCAATCTTTTTTATATTCTTTATCCATAACAAGAAAATAACACTAGTATTCACATTAATTTTATTCAGATATATACAAAAACTTCATTTAAAACACTAGAAATGACAACAATTCAATACAATCTTATACAATACAATAGCCTAACCTTTCCTTCCTTCACACACAAATGGATAATGTTTATGTATGTCATTCTCCAGTGTAAGGAATAACAGACACCACACCCAGACTGCATCACCAAATCATTGTAGCTACACCAGACTGCATTGTAAAGATCTGTCAGTACATACATAGAATAAGCCTGAAGAAGATACTGTATATTCATTATCACATCATACTTCAATAATTCCCCTGAACTAGGCATCTACAGACCACAAAGTTAACGAGACCGCTGCCCCTCTCACCAAGAAGCTGCCGTGACCCGGGATCGAACTCACAACCTTAAGGTCAAGAGCCGAGCACTACACCACAGAGCCACCCAACCAACACCATATATGAACAGCCTTCCATGTCTGGCGCTTACTTTATTCCCATTAATTCACTCACCCATACAGTTAGAGTGACCACCTGAAGCTTAGAAAAATATAGGATGTGTATGTTTATAACTTTATAATCGGATTTAGCTTAACCATTAACACCAGAAATATAGAACAATTGGCGTTCGGTATTAGTTCAAAATGGAATGATTCTGTATTTTAATTGATAGATGATTACGCTACATGATACAGAAGCAATGCAGTAAACATGAACCCTTTCTTAACCTGTAACTAATGGGTGATAACTGTGAATGTGTCAATAAACTAATGGTGGTGTATATTAACAAGACAATTACTGCTTTAATCAAACATAAATACACAAGGATAATTTTGAGCTTGACTTGCCAACACTCACATAGCTGCTTATAATACACTCTCCTCTCTATATATACCACATTCTTCTCTTGTGTCTCATCTGCAACTTTTTTCATCATTCCCCAAATTTATACTTAGATCATATAATTTCCTTCCTACGACAAACTCACATCCTTACATTTCACTATAAATATCTGTTCTTTCTTTCCTATATTTTGCAATGCTATAATTTCTTTGCCTTTTAACTTACCATAACGCTATATAATCTCTAATGTGTGATGCTTACTTTAACTCACTAACTCACTCCATAATGATAATAGTGAATTGATGTAATATTTAACCTTCTCTACTTATGACTAAATTTCCACCACCTAGAGTTTGAAGAGGAGAATGATGAAAGCTTTTAATGTTCTTTGTTTCATAATCTCAAGGCAATTATTGAAGGAAGAAGACAATTTTTCTTATAATAAATGTAACCCAGTTTATGTATATTCAACCTTCCTTACTTATAACAAAATTTACAGAACAGGAAAATTATGGAAGCTTTTAATGTTTTTCTCGCTAAGCATTAAAAAAAAAAAAAAAAAAAATGACAGTTGGAAGAAGAAACAACTTTTCTTATAATACATCTTAAACCCTAATATATAAACGTAATAAATCTAATTCAATACAGTTCAGGTATCTTTAGTTTGGAAATTTGTTGGGTGTAGGCTACCTCTGCTACTTTGTTTTCCACCAGCGAGAGTCTCTGTTCCAGGGTGATGCAGGTCTGTGTGAGTGTGTCCATCTGAGAAGACAAGTGTTGGAGGCTTCGGTCAAATTTACGAAGCATGTTCACTAGTTCATCCTCTGCTAGTTTGTCTCTTACCTGAAGGGATAGAAACATTTATTAGAATACAATTATTTTTTTTTGTCGTTACTATATAGTTCATCTTCTGCTATTTTGTCTCTCATTTGAAGCGACACAATTTTTTTTATTAGGAAACAATCTTTTTTTTTATAATTAATATCTTCTCCAACACAAAATTTAAGGTAAGACAGGAAACTATCTATCTTTTTATTAATATCTTCCACAACACAACCTAACACAACACAACATTTAGGGTAAGACAAGCTACTATCAAGCAACACAATGTAAAAAAGGAAAAAGAAAAACAATAATGATAAAAAAATAGTAATAATAAAGAGAGAGAGTAATAGAGAGAGAAAGAAAGAGAGAGAGAGAGAGAATAAATAAAATAAAACAACACAATACCTCATTTCTCTGATCATTATGGGGGTCTTTCCTCCTCCTCCTTCTCCTCCCCGTAATCCTCCACCACCACCACCTCCTCCTCCTCCTCCTCCTCCTCCCC
This sequence comes from Metacarcinus magister, assembly GCA_029783475.1. Taxonomy (NCBI): domain Eukaryota; kingdom Metazoa; phylum Arthropoda; class Malacostraca; order Decapoda; family Cancridae; genus Metacarcinus; species Metacarcinus magister. The sequence continues at coordinate 18,766 of JAPQNM010000725.1, read as the reverse complement.
ATTACCAGGTACTTGTGCAGTCACGTTAAGGGGGCTGCACGACCTCCTCTCCTCCTTAACCATCTCCAAATTCTCACAAGGCTCCACCGACTTCAAATTACACTGCCACACCATCACCTGCAGATCATGAATAAGATTAATTAACATTTCATAAAACAAATATAAATAAAAAAAGATGACACCAGGTAAGACCAGACCCGTTACCTTCCCTCACCTGTTTGTCTTGGCTTCCTGATGCAAAGTAATCCCCTTTAGATGAGAAGGTGCAGGCGGTGACGGATCCCTTGTGGCCGTGTAGGGTATAGATGGGACGGCCCTCCAGCAGGTCAAGCAGACGAAGGGTCTTGTCCGCTGAGCAGGTCGCAAGGATGTGACCTGCAACAACAATCATACACATCATTATCATCATCACCACACACATCATCATCATCACATATCATTGTCATCATCATCACCATCACCCCACGAACCCTGAGATAAGAATAATAAATAAAATAAATAGAGAGATAGAGAAAGAGAGATAGATAGAGAAAGGGAGGTGAGTCAGTTGTCCTTTATAAATTGTCCCACCTTTGTCTTTGAGATAAATAAATAAAAACTAATATAAGGGCATATATATATATATATATATATATATATATATATATATATATATATATATATATATATATATATATATATAAAAACAAAAAACATAACAAATCTTTCTTAAGTTAAAACACAACTCTTCGTCTTTTTCTTCGACATAAATAAATAAATCAATAAATCAAAACTAACAATGACATAAATAAAAACATAACAATTAATAACGAAAACAAACTAACAAAAACAACAATAACAACAAGTCCTCCAATGCAACACCTAACCCAATGTTCCGAGGAGAGTACGTAGAGAGTCACCACACACCACACACCACACACACACCACACACCACGAACTGTAATCAGAGACACCTGTTCAAGTTGGGGTGAAGTGTTAAGTGGCGTTCCCCAAGGGTCAGTATTGGCACCCATCATGTTTCAAATATATATAAATGATATGCATGAGGGATTGAGCAGTTACATAAATCTATTTGCTGATGATGCTAAGATCTTCAGAGTGATAAGGAGCCATGATGATTGCATGGAGATGCAGAGATATAGATAAGATTTATGAATGGAGCCAGAAGTGGAAATTGGATTTTAATGCAAAGAAATGCCATGTGTTAGAGATGGGAAAGAGCCTAAGAAGACCTGTATGGGAGTATAAAATGGGGGAGGAAGTGATTACGAAGAGAAGGGAGGAGAAGGACCTAGGGCTGATTATTCAGGACACATTGTCGCCAGAAAGACATATAAGTGGGATATTTGGCTCAACATACAGGATGTTATCGAACATTAGGGTGGCATTTCGCTATATGGACAAGGACATGATGAGGAAGATTCTGACTACCATGGTGCGTCCTAGGTTGGAATATGCAGCAGTGGTGTGGTCTCCACATAAGAAGAAGGATGTCAAGAAGTTGGAAAGGATCCAGAGGACAGCCACAAGAATGGTACCGGAACTGAAGGATCTAGAATATGAGGATAGATTGAAGGAAATGGGACTGCTAACGCTGCAAGATAGAAGAGAGAGAGGAGATTTAATAACTATGTACAAAATTGTTAGTGGGAAGGAAAAGATAGACAGACAAGACCTGGTGATACTGACGGAAGATGCATCAAGACGTACGAGAGGGCATTCAAAGAAAGTTGGAAAGAGTCCATGTTCAAGAGATGTGAAGAAGTATAGTTTTCCACATAGAACTGTGGATGTATGGAATGGACTGCGAGAGGAGATTGTTGAGGCAGCCAGCATACATGATTTTAAGAACAAGTTGGATAAATATAGATATGGAGACAGGACATAATGAGCCCTGCTCGAACCCTGTAAAATACAACTAGGTAAATACACACACACACACACACACCACACACCACACACTACACACCTGAGGGATGGAAGGCCACACCCAGCGCCGGCTCCTCATGGATGTCATAATGCTGGAGTAATTTGCGTGTCCTTATGTCGTGTACCTGAAGCAATAAGTGTTTTTAAGTCACCTCCTGAAGTAATAAGTGTTTTTAAGTCACCTCCTGAAGCAATAAGTGTTTTTAAGTCACCTCCTGAAGCAATAAGTGTTTTTAAGTCACCTCCTGAAGCAATAAGTGTTTTTAAGTCACCTCCTGAAGTAATAAGTGTTTTTAAGTCACCTCCTGAAGCAATAAGTGTTTTTAAGTCACCTCCTGAAGCAATAAGTGTTTTTAAGTCACCTCCTGAAGCAATAAGTGTTTTTAAGTCACCTCCTGAAGCAATAAGTGTTTTTAAGTCACCTCCTGAAGTAATAAGTGTTTTTAAGTCACCTCCTGAAGTAATAAGTGTTTTTAAGTCACCTCCTGAAGCAATAAGTGTTTTTAAGTCACCTCCTGAAGCAATAAGTGTTTTTAAGTCACCTCCTGAAGCAATAAGTGTTTTTAAGTCACCTCCTGAAGCAATAAGTGTTTTTAAGTCACCTCCTGAAGTAATAAGTGTTTTTAAGTCACCTCCTGAAGTAATAAGTGTTTTTAAGTCACCTCCTGAAGCAATAAGTGTTTTTAAGTCACCTCCTGAAGCAATAAGTGTTTTTAAGTCACCTCCTGAAGCAATAAGTGTTTTTAAGTCACCTCCTGAAGCAATAAGTGTTTTTTAAGTCACCTCCTGAAGTAATAAGTGTTTTTAAGTCACCTCCTGAAGCAATAAGTGTTTTTAAGTCACCTCCTGAAGCAATAAGTGTTTTTAAGTCACCTCCTGAAGCAATAAGTGTTTTTAAGTCACCTCCTGAAGTAATAAGTGTTTTTAAGTCACCTCCTGAAGCAATAAGTGTTTTTAAGTCACCTCCTGAAGCAATAAGTGTTTTTAAGTCACCTCCTGAAGCAATAAGTGTTTTTAAGTCACCTCCTGAAGTAATAAGTGTTTTTAAGTCACCTCCTGAAGCAATAAGTGTTTTTAAGTCACCTCCTGAAGCAATAAGTGTTTTTAAGTCACCTCCTGAAGCAATAAGTGTTTTTAAGTCACCTCCTGAAGCAATAAGTGTTTTTAAGTCACCTCCTGAAGTAATAAGTGTTTTTAAGTCACCTCCTGAAGCAATAAGTGTTTTTAAGTCACCTCCTGAAGCAATAAGTGTTTTTAAGTCACCTCCTGAAGTAATAAGTGTTTTTAAGTCACCTCCTGAAGTAATAAGTGTTTTTAAGTCACCTCCTGAAGTAATAAGTGTTTTTAAGTCACCTCCTGAAGCAATAAGTGTTTTTAAGTCACCTCCTGAAGTAATAAGTGTTTTTAAGTCACCTCCTGAAGTAATAAGTGTTTTTAAGTCACCTCCTGAAGTAATAAGTGTTTTTAAGTCACCTCCTGAAGTAATAAGTGTTTTTAAGTCACCTCCTGAAGCAATAAGTGTTTTTAAGTCACCTCCTGAAGCAATAAGTGTTTTTAAGTCACCTCCTGAAGCAATAAGTGTTTTTAAGTCACCTCCTGAAGCAATAAGTGTTTTTAAGTCACCTCCTGAAGCAATAAGTGTTTTTAAGTCACCTCCTGAAGCAATAAGTGTTTTTAAGTCACCTCCTGAAGTAATAAGTGTTTTTAAGTCACCTCCTGAAGCAATAAGTGTTTTTAAGTCACCTCCTGAAGCAATAAGTGTTTTTAAGTCACCTCCTGAAGCAATAAGTGTTTTTAAGTCACCTCCTGAAGTAATAAGTGTTTTTAAGTCACCTCCTGAAGTAATAAGTGTTTTTAAGTCACCTCCTGAAGCAATAAGTGTTTTTAAGTCACCTCCTGAAGCAATAAGTGTTTTTAAGTCACCTCCTGAAGCAATAAGTGTTTTTAAGTCACCTCCTGAAGCAATAAGTGTTTTTAAGTCACCTCCTGAAGCAATAAGTGTTTTTAAGTCACCTCCTGAAGTAATAAGTGTTTTTAAGTCACCTCCTGAAGCAATAAGTGTTTTTAAGTCACCTCCTGAAGCAATAAGTGTTTTTAAGTCACCTCCTGAAGCAATAAGTGTTTTTAAGTCACCTCCTGAAGCAATAAGTGTTTTTAAGTCACCTCCTGAAGCAATAAGTGTTTTTAAGTCACCTCCTGAAGTAATAAGTGTTTTTAAAGTCACCTCCTGCACTCTTTACTCTAGAAATTGATGAACTTTTTTCTCTCTTTTCTACATTATTAAAAGGGTACCGGCGAAATGTCTAACTTTTTCCTTTATTTCTTACATTAAAACGGTACCGGCAAAATTCTATTAATATTTTTTCCTTACATTAAAAGGGTATACCGGCGGAATATTAACTTTTTTCTTTTTCTATCTCACATTAAAAGAGATAATTTAGTTGTATTGCATCACTAAGAATAACTGATATGATTATACATTTGGATTTTTATATAAAGGATGAAAAGGTAAAAAAATGTGTGTATACTACTTGCCCTGACTTAGATTAACCTTCCTTGCATCAGTAGAGACAAGTTAATTACCGTAAGTTATGATGTACTTACACTATAACTATAACTATAACAGCCAAGCTAAAGTTAGTAAGTTAGTCATAAAATACTTCAAAAAACAAACTCAAAAAAAGTTCTAAAACACTTAAATTCATCACATTATCTTCTCTCATAACTACTTTCATCACTATTACTATTATTATTTTCATACTCACATCATAACCTAACTTTACTATGCTATTACTACTTACAAAATCACCATTACTAGTCACATCATCACAATTATTACTTACAACACCATAACATCACCATTACTACTCACAAAATCACCATCACCCCCTCACCCTCACCTACCTTGACCGTGCCGTCTTTACTAGCGGAGGCAATGCATGATCCCGAGGGGTGGAAGGCCACGTGTGTACAGGAACTCTTAAGGTCGGTAAAGGTGTGTAAGGTGCTGGCGTTGAGGGTGTCGTGTACCTGGACTGTCTTGTCGTCAGCGCAGGATACAAGCATCCGCCCGTCAGGTGAGAATCGGACGCAACGCACCTGTGGCAGACACGAGTTACACCTGTTACACACCTGGATATATATGAGTTTAAATTGTGTTGTGTTAAGACATGTTGATCTTCATTTTGATGTCTGTTTTATAAATTTTTGCTTCAATGGCTATAGCAGAAAAGCCTGCCTCAACTTTCTCCTGTTTATATACACGTAAAAACACACACGTAAATACGTACACACATAAAAACACACACGTAAATACATACATACATACCCAGTTAGTGTGTGTAGTAAGGGAGCAGTGTATTTACATGTGTGTATTTACCAACTAGGTAAATACACACACACGTCAATAGGGAATTGTTGCAAGAAGCCAAAGAAAAAAACGAAATGCGATTGGAAGAGGAGAAGAACAAGTTTTATTGGAGAGTGAAAGATATGAGAATAATAAAGTGGTACAGGAAAAGGGAAAGTCAAGTACAAGTTCAGGAGACAGATCGGGTAAACTAAAAGTAATGTATACAAATGTAGATGGATTATTGTCAACCAAGTTGGAGGTTAAGGACTTTTTAGAAACTAATGACACGGATATCTTGTGTTTGGTAGAGACAAAGTTAAATGATGCAATTGTCAACCCCATAGATGATGAAAGATACATTACATGGAGAAGAGACCGAACTAATAAAAAAGGAGGTGGAATACTGATTGCAGTGAAGAAAGAATTGGAAGTAAGCAAGGTTCTGATAGGAAGGGGACTGGCTGAAATTGTAAACGTGCACTTAAAAACCAAGGATGAAGGAAGATGTGAAATTGGTGTTGTGTATGTACCACCAAAAACGACTTCCTGGAAGACTGATGAATACCAACGAATGATAAATGATACAGAGACACAACTTAAGGCAATAATGGAAAATAATCATAACTTAACTTTGATGGGTGACCTTAACTGCGGAAAGGTGCAATGGGAAGATTGGTACACAGAAGGGAGTGAAGACTCATGGGGTAACAAGTTGCTTAATTTGACAATGGAAAATGCATTGACTCAGTGGTAAGGACAAGAGACAAGATTCAGAGGAGATACCGCACCATCAAAACTGGATCTCATATTCACAAAAAGAACTGACATAATTGAAAATTTGACATATACGTGCCCATTAGGCAAAAGTGATCATGTGGTGTTGCAATTTGAGATACTGGGAGGAGTCAAGCCCCGGAGAGATGAAAGATACAAGGAAAAAAGGCCCAACTATGGAAAAGCAAACTTTACGGACTTGAGGACTTTTTTTTACCGAAGCTGATTGAAGACCATTTAGGGAGACAGAAAATATACAAAAGAAGTATGAGTGTTTTTTGGACATTTACAGGGAGGCTATAGAGAAATTTGTACCCAAATTCAGAGTTAAAGAGAAATGGAGGAAAGACTGGTTTAACAAAAGATGTGAGAGTGCGAAAAAGAAAAGAGACGACGCATGGAGGAAGTATAGAAAGAGAATGGATAATTTATCAAGAAATGAATATCCAAGAGCTAGGAATGACTACGTAAAGACCCCGAGGGAAGAAGAAAGAAATTTCGAGAAATCCATAATAGATAAATGTAAAGAGGAACCCAAGCTATTTTATAGATTTGTTAATGGAAAATTCAAACAAAGAGAAGGAATTGATAAAATAAAAGTGTCAGATACTGTGTATGAGGATCCAAAGATGCAAGCTGAAATTATGAACAAGTGTTTTCAAGGAGTCTTTACAAAAGAAAAGGAATTTAATAACATTGAAGGAGTAAAAAGGCAAACAACTTTGAGCAATATAGTAACGAATGAGCAGGAAATACTGAAAATGCTAGAAAGCCTAGATGTTAGAAAAGCAGTGGGACCAGATGGAGTCTCCAACTGGATACTGAAGGAATGCCGTCATCAACTGGTAGATAAATTGCATGATATGATAATGTGCTCTGTAAGGAAAGGAAAAATACCTAGGGAATGGAAACAAGCAACCATTGTACCTATATACAAGGGCGGTAGTAAGGAAGATCCCCTGAATTATAGACCAGTGTCTCTAACCAGTCTTGTGGGCAAGCTCTGTGAAAGAATCATCAAAGAAAGATGGGTGGCATATTTGGAAAAGAATGAGATAGTTTCTGAGAGACAATTCGGATTTAGAAGTGGAAGCTCATGTGTTTCCAACTTATTATGCTTCTACTCAAGGGTGATAGACATAATACAGGAAAGGGATGGGTGGGTTGACTGTGCTTACTTGGACTTAAAGAAAGCATTTGATAAGGTGCCACACACAAGACTCTTGTGGAAATTGAAATATGAGGGAGGACTGGATGGCGCTCTACTGACATGGATGGAGGACTTTCTGAGAGGAAGGAAAATGAGGACTGGGGTGAGGGATTGTGTCTCAGATTGGAGGGATGTGAGCAGTGGAGTGCCGCAAGGAGCAGTTCTGGCACCAATAATGTTTCTGATATATGTGAATGGCTTAATTGATGGCATAGGTAGTTATGCAAGCCTATTTGCAGATGATGTGAAAATCATGAAGAGGATAGAACGAAGAGAAGACTGCATGATGTTACAGGATGATCTGAACAAGATCTTTGAGTGAGAGTCAACGTTGGGAAATGGAATTTAATACTAGGAAATCCAAAGTTCTGAGAATGGGCAAGAGTACCAAGAGAATAGAAGCGGAGTATAAAATGGGAGATGCAGTGCTCCAAGGAGCAAGTGATGAAAAAGACCTAGGAATAATAGTACAGGATGATTTGTCCCCTAGAAAACACATTAGCAAGGTTGTTGGAGTAACATACAGACTTATTACTAAGATCAAGACAGCTTTTACATATATGGACCAGGAAATGTTGAAGAAACTGATTGTGTCTATGATTCGTCCGCAACTTGAATATGCCACGTTGGCGTGGTCCCTACACAAAAAGAAAGATATAACAAGAATTGAGAGAATTCAAAGAGCAGCAACAAGACTGGCTCCAAGTCTAATAAATCTAACTTATGAGGAAAGATTAAATAAGTTGGGACTGATCTCATTAGAAAAAAGGAGAGAAAGGGGAGACTTGATAGCAGTGTTTAGAACAATGAATGGAATGGATAGACTTGACAGGGATGATTTGTTTGTGTGGGACACGAGAAATACAAGGGGACATGGTAAGAGACTGAAGAAGACAAGGTGCTTGCAAGACGTCAAAAAATATAGTTTTTCCACACAGATGCATTGATATACTTGGAATGGACTGGATAGTGAGACAGTGGAAGCGAGGTGTGTGCATGAATTTAAAGCTAAAATTGATAAAGAAAGATATGGAGACGGGACCCCACGAGTGTGAGCTCATTTCCCGTAAACTACAACTAGGTAAATACACACACACACACACACACACACACACACACACACACACACACACACACACACACACACACACTCACTCACTATATTTACAAAATATATTGATGGAGACAAAAATAGAAATATAAAATCTTATCAAGAGGTCTTTAGAAGTGGTACTATAAGACATGTCATTTAAAAATGCAGTTAAAATGATACTCCATGTTTCTCTGCATCACAAACCTATATACTTGTGATAGATGATGAACTCCTGGGAACTCCATTCAATGAATATATACTGTTCAGAATGGCTTATACTTTATTGAAAAAGTAAACCAAGTTTGATACTCCATACTAATTACCAAATATAGATTACCTATAAATATAATAATGTAACTCAATGGCACAAGAAAGTACGGAACAGGTTTGAAAAGAGTAAATTGAATTCAGTCAGAAGTTTGAGAAAAGTTAATAAGATACCTGAGCAAAATGTGTAGAAACTACTTCTTAGTGTGTGTTAACCTGATCAAAGTGAACAACACAACACTAAACTGGTAAGGTGTCTCTACTATCCTCAAGCTCTTCCAATAATTACTTCATTATTGATGTTAAATGTTATGGTCCAGTCTGCCTTGTTGGAAAAATAATGAAATCATGCACCGAGGGAAATTAAACATTGTAATGTCTCATATGAAATGCAGAGAAAACAAAAGTTAAATAAAATTATGAATCAATGGACTCTAGACTATGATATTGTGTAGTTGAATAGTCTCAAAATTATATGAATTTGTGCATCCAATACAGTAACATGAATCCCATCTATTACAAAAGGTTTTGCCTCGTGTAAATTTTAGTAAATGTTGTTAAAAATAAACAACATACCTATTTTCTTATCAGTGGAATGCCTCCATCACTTGTGAAATATGATAAATTTAAGGAAGTGCTATTAGAAATAATAAGAAACCTATTTTCTTATCCATGGAATATGATCATTATGGTAATCTGTTTGTGTAAGTGTTAATTCCATGATGTGTATAGGCTTTGAGTCCTGTTGTAAAATAAAGAAAAAATATATCTTCCTTTACTTGGTATCCTCCTGTTGTGTGTAGTGCCTCAGTGGTGCAGTGGTTAGTACGTCTCAATACGAATCCGCTGGCACGAGTTTGGTCCCGGGTGAGAGCAGTCAGCACACAGCTCACAGCTCACCCAGCTGTTCATCCTCCCAAAACGGGTTGGTCGATAAATGGGCACCTAGGGAAACCTGGGGAAGGTAAACTGTGGAGACTCGGATGTCACAGTGGCCGGATTACTTTCCACTACAGGCTCAAAGGCCAATGTGATGGGATACGAACATACGCAGCTACAGCGTGTGCCCCCAACTTTACCTTACCTTTTGTTTTATGTATTTTATCATGGAATACTGAGAAATTGGCCCTTTGTTCAAGTATATTGTGTATGAGAAAAAGCAAAAACTATCGTAATAGGTTTGGAGTAGATGGAAAAAATTCAAGTTTTTAACATCTAAGATGGCAGATATGAAAAGAATGGGAGAGGAGAGAATAACGTAATAAATTGTAACTCAGGAAACAAATGATATATTGGTTGAAAGGAAACCAAACAAAAGACTTCGGAAATAGTGTCAAGAGAGCACAGCAGCTTTGGACTTTACCGCCAAAACTGTTGGTCTTTGCTTTTTGATTACTCCTTCAGAAATCGTTGCTCATACAGGTAAACGTATTCTACAAATCATATTGCATCTTTTCAATCTGTTTTAACATTATGAGTATTGTGTTGAGTTACGCATGACAAAGGAACGTTACCCAAGAAAATAGTGATTCATTCAGTATGAAATTATCTACACCCCTCTCTCTCTCTCTCTCTCTCTCTCTCTCTCTCTCTCTCTCTCTCTCTCTCTCTCTCTCTCTCTCTCTCTCTCTCTCTCTCTCTCTCTCTCTCTCTCTCTCTCTCTCTCTCTCAGGAAATATTGGTTAGTAATTATGAGATTTGAGCAAAAAAGAAATCTGACATCACTTCAGTACGACAACGGGGCCCAGAGGAGGAGGCTGACAGACTCCTCCTCCTCCTCCTCCTCCTCCTCCTCAGCATTAGTGGTAGTATAGTATAGTATAGTATAGTATCCTCCGCTATTTTTTATTTTATTTTATTTATTTATTTATTTATTTATTTATTTATTTATTTATTTATTTATTTATTATTTTTTTTTACTATTTCACACTTACCTCGAAAATTCCATGTAGTTTTTCTATACTACATGGTATCACTTATTTTTCTGCCAGCTTCGGCTGGAGGGATGGGTGGGAGGGGAGGAGCCTTCCACTGTACTATCCTTTCTCTAATTCAAGTAGTTAGTGTAGAGTAGTTATATCAAACAGCCTTCGCAGGTACCCTAGGGTCTGTTGCTGTTTGTGTTCCCTGTATTCCCTTGTATTCCTCCTCCTCCTCCTCCTCCTCCTCCTCCTCCTCCTCCTCCTCCTCCTCCTCCTCCTCCTCCTCCTCCTCCTCCTCCCCTCCTCGTCTTCTGCTACTACTTTGGCAGAGGTTGGATCTTGTAACCTTCATGATCGGTAGATAGCCTTCAAAAGCAGCCAATCACAGCCTCAGTACTGAGACAGCCACCAATCAGCGCCTCAGTACTGAGACAGCCACCAATCAGCGCCTCAGTACTGAGACAGCAACCAATCAGCGCCTCAGGACTGAGACAGCTTGGATCTGCATTACCGCCGCCTCAACACTTTCACAGCTTGGATCTTCTGCCTTTAAAAAACTACCTCAATATTCTCGGCATCGTGGTTTAACAGCCACTACAAATATATACTAAGAATTATGTTTGTAAAAACAGAAATTTCGTGTTGTGTTCGCATGCCCTCGGGCAAGGAGGTGACGGCCATCCACGTGCTCGCGGAGCAGGTGAAGACCTGGCTTTGGTTCAAGAAGAGGAGCTTTTGTCCCGTAATGATGATTCGCCTTCATCGTGGACGGCGACAAAAAGTTTCTAACGAGGTATACGAATACCCCGCTTGTCGCTTAAGCGTGGACCTCGAAAAGGTACGAGAACTCGATTTGGATTGTTTTACGAGAATGAAAGTGAAGTGGGGCAAGAAAACCCTGCGGAAGAAGGCCGTAAACCTCAAGCCTCTGCTTGAGTGTTTACAGAAGGATAGCCAAAGCCTTGCCAATATTCACGTTGCGTTGGATGTGTCTTCGTTTTATCCGTTGACGTTTACTTTGAACACGGAAACGGAGGAAGCAGGCACACCGGAAGTCAACCTCCCTGCAACCGAGGCAGAGGAGGAACAAGCGGCCAGCGACGAGCTGCTGCCCACCGTAACCAAGGCGGCTGTCCACGAGGACAACAAGGACGAGGAACGTGCGTCACACGAAGTACACCAAGACAAGGATCTCGAGGATCAGAATGTCACGGCCGCCGATCGCGAGGCAGCAGATCCTGAAAGTAAAGTAGTTCGCTGGAACGTAAAGGTGCCTCGGAAGTTTCAACGACAGAAACTGGGCGCCAAGCACACCTTCCTCGCCACTCTCCGTAAACAATATCAAGTGGACGTTACGTATGATTCTATAACTCAACAAATATTCTTCCGAGGCCTGAAAGTAAATGTAAAGTGTTGTCACGATCATGTAAAGGACGAGGTTAAGGCGTGGCGAGCACGTAATGAACAGCTGCAGAAACAGGCAGATGCAAAGATGGCTGCGGAAAACAACACAAAGGCGACCGAAAATAAGTTAAAGGCGACCGAAAACAAGACAAAGGCAATCGAAAATAAGTCAAAGGCGACCAAAAATAAGTCAAAGGCAATCGAAAATAAGACAAAGACGACCGAAAATAAGACAAAGACGAACGAAAATAAGACAAAAGCGACCGAAAATAAGTCAAAGGCGACCGAAAATAAGACAAAGACGACCGAAAATAAGACAAAGGCGACCGAAGATAAGACAAAGACGACCGAAAATAAGACAAAGGCGACCGAAAATAAGACAAAGACGACCGAAAATAAGACAAAGGCGACCGAAATAAGACAAAGACGACCGAAAATAAGACAAAGGCGACCGAAAATAAGACAAAGACGACCGAAAATAAGACAAAGACGACCGAAAATAAGACAAAGACGACCGAAAATAAGACAAAGACGACCGAAAATAAGACAAAGACGACCGAAAATAAGACAAAGACGACCGAAAATAAGACAAAGACGACCGAAAATAAGACAAAGACGACCGAAAATAAGACAAAGACGACCGAAAATAAGACAAAGACGACCGAAAATAAGACAAAGACGACCGAAAATAAGACAAAGACGACCGAAAATAAGACAAAGACGACCGAAAATAAGACAAAGACGACCGAAAATAAGTCAAAGACGACCGAAAATAAGACAAAGACGACCGAAAATAAGACAAAGACGACCGAAAATAAGACAAAGGCGACCGAAAATAAGACAAAGGCGACCGAAAATAAGACAAAGACGACCGAAAATAAGACAAAGACGACCGAAAATAAGACAAAGACGACCGAAAATAAGTCAAAGACGACCGAAAATAAGACAAAGGCGACCGAAAATAAGTCAAAGACGACCGAAAATAAGTCAAAGGCGACCGAAAATAAGTCAAAGACGACCGAAAATAAGTCAAAGACCGTTGAAAACAAGGGAAAGGTTACTGAAAACAAGATAAAATATTCTGAAAACAAGACAAAGGCTTCTAAAAACAAGAATAAGGCTCATGAAAACAAGAATAGTTCTTCTGAAAACAAGAATATGGCTGCTGAAAATAAGAATAAGGTTCACGAAAATAAGAATAAGGTTTGCGAAAATAAGAATAAGGCTTCTGGAAACAAGAATAAGGTTTCTGAAAACAAGATGTTGGTTAATAGAAGGAAGAATAAGGCTTCTGGAAACAAGAATAGGGCTTCTGGAAACAAGAATAAGGCTTCTGGAAACAAGAATAGGGCTTCTGGAAACAAGAATAGGGCTTCTGGAAACAAGAATAAGGCTTCTGGAAACAAGAGTGAAGCTTATGGAAACAAGATTGTGGGTTACTACGTCTACTGGCTGGCCGCGGCACTCATGGCTTACTACGCGTGGCTGCAAGTCTGCAAAGAGTGACGCGTCTAATGTCTAACGTTGAGAAATAAATATATACCGGAATATTATAGACTACAGCCAAATCACTTTAAATTTGTTATGTTGATGCAGAGTAGAAATGTAGGATTATTAACAAACTTAGCGCAATTTATTAATATGTTATTATGAATGTTTAGGTAATACATAACTACAAGTATATTAATCAGGAGCTGTGCTCCATACTTTATAAAAAGTCTGAGCAATAAATATATTATCTTTCTTTCTTATTTTCTTTCACACACACACACACACACACACACACACACACACACACATATATATATATATATATATATATATATATATATATATATATATATATATATATATATATATATATATATATATATACATACATACACACACTCAACCTTCCTTCAAATAGAGAACAAATAGTCTCACTAACACCGCCACGAACCTTCTGTGAGCCATAATTAAAGACAAACTTGTCAACCATTCACAATTCACAGATTCAACTGAGCCTCGCCGGCCATTAGTTGTAGTTTTGTAACAGCTGAACAAACGAAGAATCAAATGAGCCTCATCCGTTGTATCGTGTGGACGTAAGGGGTGGTGATCTGTAGGCAATTTTGAGGTAGAAGACCAGCATCGTCTAGTAATGTTAAATAATGCTGATTTCCAATGAAAACAGGACTTAATATCATTGCGATGAGAAAACTAAGTTCAGAGTCATGTTCAGCATGCCTGAGAAGCGACGCCTGAGAGCACAACACCGAGTTAAATTGGCATACGGTGGTCAGCCTCCAGTAAAGCGATGTTTTAGACGCAACAGAGTGAGTATCTGGTATGGACGGTAAAGGACGTGAAGGAGTAAAAAAGGTGGAAGGAAGGAAGGAAGGAAGGAAGGAAGAGAAACTACGAACAGTATAAAGTAACACAGAAACCACAAGTAGAACAGAAAAGAACTACAAATAGATTAAGAAGAACAAGAATAAGGACAAGAAAATAACGAGGAGGACGAGAAAAATGAGGCGTAGGAGGGAGTATAGTCTGACAGATCTTAGACTGCGCATAGGGTGTGGCCATGACGGGAATTACCCTTGGTACACTGGTGCCACGTGTCGAGATTTGCGCGCAAATTCAAAATGAATTTCGTATTTCAAAAAATTTAAAAGAGGCATCTGGCAACCTCCGGGTGCGGACTCACACACACACACACACACACACACGCACACACACACTCTCTCTCACTCTCACACACACACACACACACACTCTCTGTGAGACTGACCATATAGTCTGCAGGTGGGAAGGTCATATGGTGAGGTCAGGTCAAGGCCGAGAGCGTGTCTTGGAGTATTTCCACAACTAGGATTTCAATGTATTTTTTTTTCTTACTTATTTCAGCTTATTTAATCTTACTTTCCTTCACGATATCATCTAAATACAATTGTTAAACTGCTTATCCATCCCAAAACGAAAGGGAAGTTCATTAATAGGTACTGCTTTTTATTAGCAACACTGTAAAATATGTATGCCACGTTTCTTTATATGTTTATATATATCTTATCCATTATAAGTTTACTGTTTCTACATACATTATAATACTATGAATAAACGTGTATGCATATTTCCTGATCATGTCTGCCATGGTTTTACTTATATTGAAACATTTCTACAATGCGGATTAAAAGACACGTGGCAGGCCTGTAAAAGGGTAATTCCCGACTCTTTCCGCTCGCCACCAGCAGCCTAAGCTCTGTCTGACTATAGTGACCGCCCACCTTGTGTGTGTGTGTGTGTGTACCAAGAGTGCGTGAGTAAGGTATTAGGGGTTACATCTTTAAGAAAATTTTGTGTAACGGACATTTTTTCTCTCTTTCAGTAATGACATCAAGAAGGAGGCGGATAAACAGGATTGTGTGTGTGTGTGTGTGTGTGTGTGTGTGTGTGTGTGTGTGTGTGTGTGTGTGTGTGTGTGTGTGAAATATAAAAAAGAAATAATGATAATAATCTATTTTTAATTTCATTATTAATATTCATCGTGTTTAGATACAAAGAGCCAGTCTTATAATGTATAAAAAGCAGTAATAGTAATAATGGTAGTGGTAGTAGTAGTAGTAGTAGTAGTAGTAGTAGTTTGTTTGTTTGTTTGTTTAAATTTATTTCACAATAACGAATACAACCTTAGGACATAATCGCATTGCATATACTCACATAAAAAAAAATATACATATACATATATATATACATACATATACATATATATATATATATATACATATATATATATATATATATATATACATATATACACATATATACATATATATACATATATATATATAACATTCTTGCAAGAGAAAATTATTTACAAATTATATAAAATCTTAAACGTATTGACAAAAAATCAGAAAAAATCGGTGAAGTTCACTTCAAAACACCATTCATATTAAAATCACAGTAAAATTATTTGTACATATATTAAAAGAACCCCTCCTTAAAGAAAATCATAAATAAATAAAGCTAAAATCCATAATATAAACAAGGAGACCTTCTTCTTTCATGATTCTGAATCCAATATATTCTAGAATTTAAAACATCTAAACTTTCCTCAAAAACATTGACATTATACATATTTTTAAAGTGGTTAAACAGGTACTTCATTGAAAAACCTTCTTTAATATAAGGGACATTAAGCCTTAGAATAGGGTGAGTTGACCTTAGTAACCTTTTACAATATCTGGCTTGTACAAATGCTGTATGATGCTTCAATAGCAACTGGTCACACCGAGCTGCTGTGATATGATTACTTGCAAAAACTGGAACATCACATATTCTTTTTAGTGCCTTACTGAAGGCTATCTCAAATGTTTTGAATATCTTGGAATTATAAACATTATAATAGTTCCATAAAGGAATTCCAAAATCTGGAAGGCAAAATGACTTAAAAAGAAATAAAAGAGTATGTTTATCAACAAAAGCAAAATCTCTAAAAATACTATTAGATGAAGTATAAAAGTTTTGAAGTCTAAAAGTAATATCTTCAGTGTCTTTGAAATTAAAAGTAATCTTGTGACCAAGATACTTTATAACCTTAACTACCTGTAAATTTTGCCCAATTAACTCAATGTTCTCAGTTAATTCATTCATCTTATTACTAAATATAACACATTTTGTTTTATCTTCATTAATTTTCAAGAAATGTTTATCAATACAATTAGTAAGTATACCGTACAAAGTCGCCATCTGAGATTTAGTTTCTGCAAGTAGCACCAAGTCATCTGCATAAGCTAATATATTACATCTTGATAACCCAAAACAACAACCAACATTAGTATTTGATATTTCATCAATAATATCATTCAAGTAAAAATTAAATAAGAAAGGAGATAAAATGCCACCCTGTCTAGTAGTAGTAGTAGTAGTAGTAGTAGAAGAAGTAGTAGTAGCAGTAGTAATATCACTAGTCAGGGAGTAAAGATAGAAGTCTGTGTTATAAGAGGAGACAGTAAGGTGTAAGGAGAGGCCTGAAGAGGTGTTCGTCTTTCCTGTAGGTGGCGCTGTTCCCGGGTCGTGGCAAGCTGTCCACGGTGCTGCCAGAGTTCCCCTCCCTCAAGGACGTGCTGCCTCCACACGTCGCGCCGGATAAGGTCTGCTCCTCGTCCCCACACCTTAACTCTCCTCCTTCCTATATTCGAGTCACATCGCCACGTTATGTTACTAATAAGCCTCATGTTATTGTGTTATGTCTTCGTGAATAGTTTGGAGATTATCATAATTTTGTTATCTGTATCCACTCCCTTAACGGTGATATACAGTATTATAGTATCTAATATACATAAAAAAAGAAACATGAATGATGAAAATATGTTTGAGGATTATTAATTATTTCTTCAGGTTGTTTATATTAAAGTAGATCAACTGTATAATTTCAAACATCAGCAAGGAAAGGAAAAAAAAATAATAACTGCTGTCACTGTGCTTACCATTTTCCCAGTGACTAATTTTGCTTCGTGTTGCATGGCTCGTTGTCGTTGGTGACCCCCACGCGGCGCTGCAGGTGGCTACGTTCATTATGATGTACAGAACACACTGCCAACGGATCCTGGACACAGTCATCCGCGCCAGCTTCGATGAGGCAAGTCAGGGTGAAGCAGGGTGTTACCTCCTACTGCTTACTCACTCACTTACATCATCATCATCATCATCATTATCATCATCATTTCGTTAGTTTTCCCGGTGAGGTTTCTAGGAATTATTTCAAGACATGCTGTGAATAGCTTTGATAATAGTGTGTCTCCTTTCTTGCACTTAAGTCGTACCCTCAGGAGACTCAGTATTGTATAACGTCTTGCTGAAAACTTAAGTCCACCTCTCATGAACCACATTTAATTCTACTGATTAAACAACATTACCTGACTGCCTTTCTCCTAACATGAATAGAATCTTAACAAGAATCACCGTTTGCATCAATAACAGAGTAGAGTTATAACACTGTTTACACTCATCACTCATTGTCACATTCTCACCTTCTTCTTCATCATGTCACCGTCGTTCATGTCTAATCACCACTTACACTTGACTTTGTGCACTACAGATCCAGAGCTTCTTGGTGCACTTCTGGCAAGGGATGCCACCTCACCTGGTCACCATTCTGGGCACCAACGTCCTGGTCAACCTGGTGGGCGTGTGTGACTCCATCCTCTACCGTGCCGTCTGCAGTGTGCTCATGCCCTCCGTCCTGCAGGTTCGTGCCCACAACACCTCCTGACGATGCAACACCTGTCTGTTTTGGATGTGTGTTGCAGTGGCTGGATGATGTGGTTAGGGTCAGTGTTGGTGTGTGTTGGGGCTGTATGTGGTGGTGACAGCCTGGTGTGTGTGTGTGTGTGTGTGTGTGTGTGTTTGGTGAGGGATGTATTCAGGTGTTGATATTACAGGTCTGTGTTTCTCTACTAGATGTTAATGATGATGGTAGATGTGTTTACCTGTTTTGCTGAATGGTGAAATAATTGCTTACAGTTTAGTTCTTGAAGTGATTATATATTTGTTTTATTATAGTGGTGGTAATGATGGTGAGTCTATAACTGTTGCTAATAAGATGAATAACTTTTACACACACACACACGCACACACACACACACACACACACACACACACACACACACACACACACACACACACACACACACACACACACACACAGGCCATCCCGGACAGCCTCACACAAGTCATCCGTAAGTTCACCCACGACCTTGACTCTTGGCTGAGGGTGGCCCTGGACGACCTTCCCGACAACCTGCGACAAGTGAAGATAGACTGTGAGT